>JAKVIS010001473.1:0-33445 GCA_033119425.1 Bufotes viridis
CAATGAACTCAGTGAAAAAAGAATTTTACAGGTAAGCCTAAAAAAATCCTTTTTTTCCATTTTGTGTTCTGGCAGGGGGCCACTTGAGATGATCCCGTGGGCTGGAGGTTCCCCAACCCTGAGCTACATGTTTAGTGGTAAAGGTGCACAAAGTAAGCAATAAGTGGTTAAAGTTAGACAAGTGTCTATATATGCACCCAATATATCAGACAGCGTAAGCCACGGTAATTAATGTGATGCATCGTTACAGTCTACCTATTAGGCCTCGTTCACATTTCTGTTTTTTACAGATGTGTGCTGTCCGCATTTTTAGCGGACAGAATACTGACCCACAACCTACCAAAAACTACCAGACCATTTATAAATCAATAATCGTTTATTACAAATCGGTCTGGTAGTTTTTTGTAGGTTTATAGTTTTATGTGATATCTTTTGAGTAACTCCCTGTAGTGGTGGCAATATAGGTTTGCACACCATACTGACCCATAAGATATGTATTCCATGAAATTTTACATTCCATACATCTGCAGAAAAACAGTGGAAGCATGTCCTTCTTTGATTGGTGTCCGTAGTGCGTCCGTTTTTCACGGAAGACAGACAGGAAATGCTCTTGAAATTAATTTTGAGCTGAGCAATGTCCGTGAATTACAGGTGACAGGGTAAAAATGGACACACAGATAAAACACGTACACTTTTTTTCAGGGAAGGGACACTGACATGGAAATTTAAACGAGGCCTTACTCGCATGTGAGCCAATACCAGGATTGGAGCCTCCACAGACATAAGGGAGAGAGCCGCACTTGGTTTTGGCTCAAAATCCCTGATGGAACTTACTGACTGTGTGAATAAAGCCTTAGTTGGATTAGTTTTGCCCCAGTGAGTAAAGACTTTGTACACCTCTCCCGTGACCAGTCCCTTAATAACAATACAACCAATAGAAATGACAGCTGGAGAACAAACAAGACGAAGGCTTTATTAAACATGCTAAAGTTAAACCGACAGTCACACTTTAGATCTGTACTTGGTGACATGTTCACACAACAAACATTACAGTACTTTTCAGTCTTACAATGGACTTCCAGAATTCACAGTCGGGAGCCTTGAGAAGACTTGGAGACGTCCATCTGCTTGATCCTCTACAGTAGAATTGTCCGGATAAAAATGAGTTTGTAAAATACGAGATTGCATTTCCTTGTCCTAAAAGACGACCTCGATGTTTCATTCCTTTATGGCACAGCACAGGGGGACTGGTTTCTCTCTTGAGAAATGGGTGTTGAAACAAATGTGACAGATGTCTCCTGGTCTCTAAATTGACTTCATAAAGTAGACGTCTAAATCCCAAGGAAGAAAATCCACTTCTTACAAAGGAGTTTAAATCCGCATTTGTGACCTCACCCTGACACATTTCTTATATGGAGTGCTGACTACCACTGCATTTTGGTCAGTGCTTTATCAGTCTTTAACATAGAAAAGAAGCAGTCTCTCCAGATATGAGACAGCTGGAGTGGTGAACATTATCTTAAGACATTGGGGGTCATTTACTATTGGTCTACACCAGTTGTCTGGCGTAGAAAAGTCGCTAATTTTGTCACAAGTGCCGGTTTGTGACTTTTTAGCTTTTTCCCGACACCCTCGCCACTTTTCCAAAAAGTGAGCGGGACCTCCATACCTCCATCTCAGTTAACATGTGCTCCAGTAATCTGCCGCACATTACACAAGGGATCTACGCCAGCTTCTACCTGCAGTAGATTCCGGTTTCTGGTGCAGATACAGCAGAAAAATGCAACAAATTTATTAGCAGGCATGCGTCTCTTAATAAATCTGTCAGATCTCCTTCCAGCGGAGTTTTTACGCTGGCCTCTTTATCTTAGGTATCACCTATGAAAAAGACAAGGCACAGTACCACAACATAAAATATCATTATATTCATTGAAGTCTCAATTCAAATAAATAAAATCAAGGGAGAGGACATACACTGAAGTTATTCCAAGTGTGGTAGGTATATGTCTATTGCTATTGTTACTCAGTGATACAATTTGTGATACTTCTTCTACCAGTGTTCTATGCAATCCTTTGGTTTTTCACCATGGTTATTGATTCTTTATGTATGTGCCACTTGTTGTAGCACATTATTTTTTGATATGCAATAGCGGTTAGATGATATGCATTTTTGCACAATTACTGCATGCACTTAGTATTTTTACTGTGACTTTCTAGCCCCTTGTATGTGTTAATGACTCACTATAATGTACCATAATAGTAATTCTTGCGCAGCTATTTTATTTGATACCTGTACCACCTTGATGTTTGTCGTTTCAGTGCATGTACTTCCTCAATTCAATAAATATATCTTGGGTTGCGGCCGCATGCCTTGTTTATTTGATAGGTCATATATACATTCATTTAAGTCATTCTGATAAGTTTGATAAGAGCTTAGCTATAACGAGTGTTTGAGTTCAGGAGATCAGAGATAAGGCTTCACATGAGCCATCAGCTGACGGAACTTAGGAGGGACAGTCTAGAAACAGACTGCTTTTTTTTAACTGCATGTATCACATATACTTCTGAAAATGTTTCCATAAAAATGATTTTAAGCCCAAAATGAGTAAAATGCAATCATAAAAAAAAAACTTGCCCGAAGGTGTCCCTAGCCTTTAAAGAAACCGTTTCAGGACTTCCAAAAAATATAGGAACAATTTAAGCTAAAGGCAATCTTTAAGCTGGTTTCTATGGCTGTTCATGTCGTATGTTTTTGAAGATGTACTATGATCTGACTATTAAAGTAGGAGAGGCGGATCTAAATTTGCTTTTGATTTTGACATTTAATGATGCAGACTTGTTTCTATAATAAATAAGCATAATACTGTATACAGAAATAACCGGTCCATCTGAAAATCTGGTCCCGAGTCTGTAGCTAAGAGTTTATACCGGGCATCAGTGTAATGACGAGAGCAGCAGGAAGAACCCTAATGGGTGATGAGAGTAAAGTGCTGAGAGGGTCCCTGTTACTTACTGCCTCCGAGTCTAGTTATTCCACTGCCAGTGCCTATGGGTTCTGTAAACCACCTGAACTCAGAAGCAAAGGTCACTGCACATTCAGTATCACAGTCTGAGTTAGAAAATAGAATTCTCGGGTCATAGTTTTCCCCATTGATCAGTGTCCGGGAACTGGTCCACTTCCCCCACCTCAGTGCTGGATTCTTCTCCGAGTGCAAAGGAAAGTTTATACCTAAGCCGCATTTTATCCTGCAGGAAGACATACAAGATGAGAGGTTTATATCTGACCACAGTGTCCTCCACATACAAGATGAAAGGTTTCTATCTGTCCACAGTGTCCTCCACATACAAGATGAGAGGTTTCTATCTGACCACAGTGTCCTCCACATACAAGATGAAAGGTCTCTATCTGACCAAAGTGTCCTCCACATACAAGATGAAAGGTTTCTATCTGACCACAGTGTCCTCCACATACAAGATGAAAGGTTTCTATCTGACCACAGTGTCCTCCACATACAAGATGAAAGGTTTCTATCTGACCACAGTGTCCTCCACATACAAGATGAAAGGTTTCTATCTGACCACAGTGTCCTCCACATACAAGATGAAAGGTTTCTATCTTACCACAGTGTCCTCCACATACAAGATGAGAGGTTTATATCTGACCACAGTGTCCTCCACATACAAGATGAAAGGTTTCTATCTGTCCACAGTGTCCTCCACATACAAGATGAAAGGTTTCTATCTGACCACAGTGTCCTCCACACACAAGATGAAAGGTCTCTATCTGACCACAGTGTCCTCCACACACAAGATGGAAGGTCTCTATCTGACCACAGTGTCCTCCACACACAAGATGGAAGGTCTCTATCTGACCACAGTGTCCTCCACACACAAGATGAAAGGTTTCTATCTGACCAAAGTGTCCTCCACATACAAGATGAAAGGTTTCTATCTGACCACAGTGTCCTCCACACACAAGATGAAAGGTTTCTATCTGACCAAAGTGTCCTCCACATACAAGATGAAAGGTTTCTATCTGACCACAGTGTCCTCCACATACAAGATGAAAGGTTTCTATCTGACCACAGTGTCCTCCTCATACAAGATGAAAGGTTTCTATCTGACTACAGTGTCCTCCACATACAAGATGAAAGGTTTCTATCTGACCACAGTGTCCTCCACATACAAGATGAAAGGTTTCTATCTGACCACAGTGTCCTCCACATACAAGATGAAAGGTTTCTATCTGACCACAGTCCTCCACATACAAGATGAAAGGTTTTTTATCTGACCACAGTGTCCTCCACATACAAGATGAAAAGTTTATATCTGACCGCAGTGTTCTCCACATACAAGATGAAAGGTTTATATCTGCCAGTGTCCTTCACAGTCATCAGAATCCTGGACACAGCTTCACAATGTTGCGGCTCCTTCACGGACATTAACGCGTGGCACGTAAATGAGATGCAGTACCAGGCACGGGACACTTATGCCTTTGCTGCATTTGGTTAACGATGAAAGTGCCATAGTTCCTTCATTCTGATGATTGGCTGGATTTCCACCAGTCACACTACTCCTAAGGATAGGCTATCAATTGAAAAGCCTGGAAACCCTTTTAACCCCCTTTAAAAAATCTTTTATGTGACTATGGCATAAGTCATAATGGAGTGGGCTCAGGAGCTGAGCCCACTCCACACGCAGGGTACACTATGTTACACAGCTGAAGCAGCAGGGATGGGAGATAGCACTGATATTGGATGTTTATCCATTCAGATTCTGTGATGAATAGTGAGCAGTTAGATGGAGGGAGGGCAGCTCCCCCCACAACACAATAACAGGACAATATAGGTTAGCCATGTTTAGACTCCTATTACATATACCCTGCCTACAAACAATTGCAGGTTCAATTTGCAATGTTTAAAATATAAACATTACAATATCATATTATTTATGTCACTTGGGCATATGATACTGCTGAGGCCAGTCATTGCCTTCAGCGGCGCAAGTGACCCCATCTGAAGCCCAGCTGCAAAAAGCCTGGGACCAGATCTCCAACTGCACACAGGAGAGACACAGACCAAGTGAGTTTGACTCCTGTATTAGGTCAAACATGGTAGGGCTAACTAAAAATCGAGGAAATCCTGGAAAACCCCTTAAGGAGTTAAATCCACAAATCCTAAGGGACATTGTTCCGTATATAAGTACAAAAAAATGGAATCTATTGGACACAGGTGGAGAAGTGCGACATCTATTGTCTGCCACTTACAAGGCTGCTTTAACACCTCTCTCAAGGCAGTTTAATCACACCTTAGTCATTCAAACTGCAATCAACATCTTACCTCTTGTTGATGATGATAAACAGATTATGCTGACTGAAGCATGAGTAACCAGTATTTAATATTGGAGATTTCTTGTACAAGTCGCTCTAATTGTGAAACCCAGATGATTAGCAAAATGTCTTCAAGTGAAAATACAATGAGTCCAGTTGTTCTGACTTATTACTACTGATATAATGGACACTATTATGTACCTCCTTTTGATAACTGTAAAGCCTCATTAACACAAGTATTCTGCATTATATTTTTCTGTGCTTAGGATCCACTCCTGGTTTTGGCTTATTTATTTTTCCATCACATTGAACACTGCTCATTTCCAGGGGTTACGACCACCCTGCGATCCAGCAGCGGTGGTCGTTCTTGCACACTACAGGAAAAAGTGCCAGCCTTTCTTTTGGCCGGGACCGTGGAAGTGTACATAGGCACACATGTGCAGCAGCTCCCAGCAGTGACCGTAATCCCTGGATACGAGCAGTGTATAATGTGATGGAAAAATGAATCCAGTCAGCAAAGGAGGCAATATGGACAATTAAAATACATTAGTGTCTGGTAGTAACTTTGTCTACATGATAAAGACATAATGAGAACTCCTTCAAGAAAACTATGAAAAATCTGGATTCAGAAGGAAACAGGACAACACATGCAATCTACCTGCAATAAAGAATATATTGTTACTTACCTGACAGATCAAGCACTGCTGCTCTGGTTCTCCTGGTACAGTACTTTTTACCCAGCTGCAGCGGTGATATTACATCAACCACATGTAGCTGCTGCAGCCAATCGCAACCGAAGAGGCCAATGATTGGCTGATGTTGTCATTGTGAAATCAGCACTGCAGCCGGGTAAACAGAGCCCTGTCGGAAAACTGAAACAAAACAGAATCTTTCGGGTTGCGTTTTAGTTTCCGATTTGGAGATCCGGTGGAGGATCTCAAAACCGGAACAAAACAGTTCCGGAAGCATCCATTCCGTTAGGATGCAGTTGTGTTACATCGAAAAGGAACAAACTGGATCCGGCACTATGAATTGACAATGAATGGGAACAAAACGGAACCGTTCTAGCCCGGTTTTGAGATCCTCCGCCGTTTAAAACAGCCCTTAGTGATGATCACATGTGTTGTCTGTTTTCCTCCAGGACCCCTCTTTAAGAACAAATCAGAAAACCGTTAGGCTACTTTCACACCGTCATAGGATCTCAACAGCGGAAGAAAACGCTTCAGTTTTGTCCCCATTCATTGTCAAAGGGGACAAAACTGAACTGAATTAAACGGAATGCACCAAAATGCATTCCGTTCCGTTTGGTTGCGTCCCCATCGCTGACAGAATAACGCTGGAAAAAACTTTTTTTCGATTCGCAATGTGGTGCGGAGCAAGACGGATGTAAGTCAATGGGGACGGATCCGTTTTCTCTGACACAAAAGAAAACGGATCTGTCCCCCATTAACTTTCAATGGTGTTCATGACGGATCCGTCATGGCTATTTTAAAGATAATACAACCGGATCCTTTCATGACGGATGCATGCGGTTGTGTTATTGTAACAGAAGCGTTTTTGCAGATCCATGAAGGATCTGCAAAAAACACTAGAGTGAAAGTAGCCTTAAAAAACCACGCTCTATTTATAATCCTCTTACCTTCAGAGGGTTTGCCAGTAGCATGACTTGTGTAATAGATGCTGGGGGCAGGATAGGATTGAACGCTGCCAAGTCTGTCCCGGATGCCGGCTGCAACTTCACCTTCATTGTCTAAGTTCAAAAGTTTAAGAAGTGCTTTAATTACACCCCTCCTTTCCCTATAAATTCATTCGCTGAAATCTGGTTTCGACCTTTCATTTAACAGTGTTGCAATCTTAATACTTTATAATAATATACATGCATTACACAAGTATATGACGGTAATGACAGTGTTAGTCGCTCTCCGACCTTGTTCTATTATTTTCTATGTGCACAATGTAGCTGCGTTTGCTCACCTTCGGAACCGCTGCCTGAAAGAGAATATTTCGGATTGGCAGTGGGGCGGTATTAATCATCGAGATAATGACGACCAGGACATCGGGACGATCTGGAGGGCAATCCTTAGCAAAGTGCAGTAGTATACGAAAGCCATTCTTGTCATAAGCAGTGAGAGGGAGGAGGGAACCTGAAACACAATGGTAGAGTTCATCTGTCTGTCACGTAGCTTTATACTTTACCAGCAGGGAAAGGCGTAGTCACCAGTGAGTACCCAGAGTGAAGAGGGACAGTCACGCATGTATGTCACAGCTCCATTCACATGTGCGGCAAGTCACATGTGTGACCGCTGCCCCATTCACTCTGGGGACTCCGGCACCTCATTCTTGTGATCTGCGGATAGGGGTCAAGTTCTTATGGTGGGACAAGCCCTTTAAAAGGGAGAGCAAATGCCACCAATTATTGATTTTCTAGGGTTCAACTGCCAAGACTCTCAGAGATCCCCAGGATGATGGGGCCACAGCGCTAATTTAACTTTTACTAGAACAGCGGCGTTCCTAGCCACCGGCTTCAACGTGTCCCTTTGGTTTTAAGATCTGTGGTGGACCGAGAGGTTGCATTATATATTTAGCACCAACCATCATGTCATGGCACATCTAACGATATGTGTAACACTGTATTTACTGGCATGTGATGGGAGTACGCCTTTACTGGTAATAGACAACTTACTGGGTCTAATGGATTCCAAAGGTACAGTCACATTGGCGAGGGATATAGAGGAGCCTTTCTGAGGACTTTCCTGCTGATGCGATAGGAAGAGTGGACTACCAGGAGCAACAGGCAAGGAGCCAAGTGACGGTGCAGAAACCATAGCTCCAACAGCATTTGGAGGCTGCACTGTCGGTATTGTGCTGGGAATGGAAGCAGAAGCTGAAGGCCTAATTGATGCTCTAAAATGGAGATAAGAATGAAATAAAGATTAGATATCTTGGCATTTGCTAGTCAGCAAATACTATAACCCTTTATACGGATATGTTTTCTTGCCAACCTTACCCCTTTGCTTCCTCCAAAAGTTGCTGCCCAAGCACTTCAAGTTCATGTAGTTTGATGCCCCCTATAAGTGGGGCAGTTGAGGGCATTTCTGTAGTAGCAGTACTAAATACAGTAGTATAGGTAGTAGGTGAGGAGTAGGAATTAACAGAACCCATGGGTATTACTGGTTGTGCCAATAATGGGATAGAGGTTGAGGTAAGTGGATCAAGTGACGGCCTTGTGAAAAAATCTATTTCTTTGCTGTCCACCTGAAAGAAAAAAAAAAGCAGCCACAGCTCAGGTTAAGCCATCCCTAAATATAGCCAGGCTTCATTCAGACAGTCGTGGTCAGTGCAGTTTAGCGTCTGTATTATGGCCACAAATGCCAGCCTGACTGCAAATCAAGTGATCTGAACTGACAGTGTCATGGATCCCTGGGTCATCCTGTAATACGGATGCTAAAATGTGTCCACATTTGTGACATTGGGGTTCTTGTACAGAGGATCTGGCAGATTATTAGTATAAACGCTCGTTTCTAATAATTTGCTTGTGTGAAAGAAGTTGGCAATCACCAGATGAGCAAGCAAATGCTTCTTCATCAGGAGATTGATCGTTCTGCCAACACGAAAAATCATAATTCCAGCGCAGCAGATTGTACTGCGTAACCACCAATCTGCTGAGCATGAATAATGATTCTCTATGGGGATAAGCGATCTCTATATCGGCTTCTTGCCCCCATACAGCGGAGGTCATTGCTACATGTAAATTCAACCCTCATATCCACTCATGATCAGTTAGGACTAATGCACACAGCTGTTGCCGTTTTTGCAGTCCGCAGGAATGTCCTGCCCTCTACTGAACGTAAAACGGACAAGAAGGCTAGGTTCAGACGACGAGAATTGGGAGTTTATGGTGTCCATTCAAGATGGGTTTTTCTGCGACTGTCGCGTCGCAGCATGTCGCAATGCGACACCATAGACTCCCATTATAAAAATTGTCGCGCGACAAATGTTGCAGTGAAGTTGTGCCCTATTTGTCACGCGACTTTTTGTCGCGCGACGGTTGTCATCGTCTGAACCTAACCGAATAGGGCATGTTCTATTTTTTTGCGGAGCTGCGGAACAGACATATGGATGAGGACAGCCCGCGGTGTTCTGTTCGCATCATTTGCACCCCACTGAAGTGAATGGGTCCACATCCAACCTACAAAAAATGCGGATGGAATGCGGACCAAAAACGTTTGTGTGCATTAGCCCTCATTGGGAGCATCTGCTTCCTTCACGATAATCTTTCAGAACTTTTATACGTGTAAAAAGATCTTTAGCTTTTACAAGAATAATGGAAATACCTGGAATATGTCCAACTTGGAGCTGGAAGATGATTCTATTGCTGCACTTGATGGTGGATCATCAATACCTTAGAAAAGAGATTAAGAACGTTAGGAAGACCCGATACTTTTTTTTAAAATCCTCACAATGGATTATAAAGTAGATTTTTTCAGCTGGTACATCACACACAAGAGAAAAAACTGAAAATATCTGGATAAAATATTCCCTTCTATAATAGCTGAATAATTTATATCCCATAATAATAATAACATCACCCACATCAGAATCTGGGGACAAGAATACTTGTAATCCACAAGAGTGGTATTTCCAGCAGTAATGTATTACCTAGATATAGAAGCTCTTCATCGAGTAAGCAAAGGGAGTTGGACGCACTGTTCATGGTAGTAAGAGCGTGATCCAGAGAAGGGTGAGGAGGTCTGGACTGTGTGGGTACAAGTGGAGGAGGAGGGAGGATAGGGATCAATGCAGGTGGCTGCTCTGCCGCATTTGGAAGTGGCTTTGGGTCTTCAGGTGGACTTGTAGACTCAAATCCTGCCAGATCAATTAGAGTGGGTAGACTGGTGCTTGACTCTGAAAAAAAAAATAGTTAAGACAAGAAATATCCAGTAAAGTTTGTAAAGGGGTTATCCAAACATTTTATACTGACGGCCTATCCTCAGGATAAGACATCAATATCTGATCAGTGTGGCTCTGGGGCCCGGAACTACACGGCTCATCCATTGTATAGAGTTACCACTCCTATTCACTTCAGTGCAGTAACCAGCTCCGTCCACTACACAACGGACACAAACGCCAGAGCTACTTTGGAACAGCGGATCGGCGTGGGTGCAGGGTGATGGACCCCCGCCAATGAGATATCAATGCCCTATCTTGAGGATGGGCCATCAATATAAAGGTCATATGCATAAGATGAACATAGGCCTAACCAATATAATGTGTATGGGGTGTCTTGACTCTTCACTAGTGGCAGATGTCAGGAGAATGAAGGATAAAACAAGTATGAATACGTGAAGCTGCTTTTGCTGGTTCCACCTTCCATCTACCTAATGGGGGTTCATCTGTTGGACCCCCTTCTGTCTTCTACATAGGGTTTGTAATTCACTTAGATTACACCTTTAAAGGTGTTCTCCAGGCTTTTTACAAAACCCAGTCCTTTCCTTCTGCTCGATGGAAGAAAGATAGTTTTGTTAATACTTACCCCTCCATGGCGCCGCCAATGCTGCTGTATTCTCTGCGTTCTCTCACACCAGCTGCGGGCACTTTTTCCTTTTTCTTGGGTCTCGACCACGTGTGCTCCCTTCACTTCCTGTTCAGCTGCATTTAATATTACGGAGCAGCGCAGGAAGAGAAGGGCACATATCCGACTGGAAGAGCCCACAGCCTGTGTGAGTACCAGGGCTGTGGAGTCGGAGTCGAGGAGTCGGAGTCAATTTTGGGTACCTGGAGTCGGAGTCGGCAAAAAATGGACCGACTCCGACTCCTACTAGATTTAAATTGGAATAAAAAAAAATTGGAATAAAAAAAAAGCAAGTTTAAATGTCCCAATTCAGATAAAGTTATAATTAATTACTTCTCTACTGTAAGAATAAAGGCCAATGCATGCAGTGCGTCACGTTACCGCTAAACAAAGACGTTAAGTGACCGTGAAGAAGCACGCTTTTCATATGCTTTACTATGCAGTTAAAGGGACACTGACAGCCTGATATATCTGCTGGTATTCATCAGAGGATTAGGAATACAACTAGACGACTGTTACCCCCAGTTGAGGTTTACTTGTGTTTAAAAACGTTTTAATCAATATGCAAATTCTCTACCTTTGTGCCCAAGGGGCAGGCGCACATGTAGAGTACTGGCAGCACTAGACAGGACTAGGTAGCGAGGAGGAAGAGAGAAAGCTGGCACAGCCTCAGCATAGCCAGACGAGGCTGCTGCCAGCACTCTACACGTGCGCCTGGGCAGGAATTCAGCGTTCGGCTAGCCTGAAAAAAAAAAGGCTAGTGCAGTGAATAATAACGAGGGGAACAGCGCTGGAAGCTGTACTTCGGGCGCGGCTGGGCACAAAGCCGCAGGAGACGCTGCCCCATTGGGCACAAAGATAGTGAATTTGCATACAGATTAAAATGTTTTTTAAACACAAGTACAGCTTAACTGGGGGTAACATTAGTATAGTTTTATTCCTAATTCTCTGATGAATAACAGTATATATATATCTTTAGCTGGAAAATCAGCCTGTCAGTGTCCCTTTAAGGAGCGGCAATACTTACACTTTCCATTGTCTTGTGGTCTGCTGTTACAGGGAATCTCACTGATAACTGATTAAGGACTGGAGACACTTGTATAAGTGAAGGGAATGGATAGTCAATAGTTCAAGACTGAAGCTGTAAACCATTTGAAAAACTGCTATCATTCAGCTAAGGCTATAAAACATGTAAACTCAGATTGTTAGCTTAAATTTTAAACATGACTATGGGATTCTACTAGGAAAATCATGTTTTAAAATAAATGCCCCTTCCCCTGCCCCTTCCTGGATCCTCCCACTGCTCTATCTTCAGCAGAAGATCAGCACACAAAGGAGAAGGCAGCAGCTTCTGCTCAACTACCTCTCTGTGCTAGAGGAGATTAGAAGAACTTGGTGGAACAGCTTCGTATTTGCATATTAAATACAGAGGAGTCGGAGACGGAAGTTTCAAAATCTGAGGGAGTCGGAGTCGGACAATTTATCTACCGACTCCACAGCCCTGGTGAGTACACCAGAGACGGTGACGCGATGGACAGGTAAGTCAACCAAACAATCTTTCTTCCACAGGGCAGAAGTAAGGACGTCGTTGTAAAAAGCTCAGACAACCACTTTTGAGGAATTATATTATTAATATTTTGCAAAAATTAACAGAACTGTGAAATACTTACCTTTGTAACCTCTGCTGTTCCCACTGTGCTTTCTGCTTATCTTTCTCATGCAATGAAGTGACTTCCATGAGATGCCACGTTATCACGACAGCCAACTGGCATCATGCCATGCGGAAATAACCTTTTTTTGTATCCTGACTCTACAAGCTTGAAGGGATAGACCGCTCTGAGCAGTGCCCCTGCCCCTTCATACCCTTTAGGGTAAATGCACACAATCAGGATTGCGTGCGGAAAATCCACACTGTAGGTCATGTACATTGTATTCTATGAGAATTTTAAATTCTCATGCACACTGTGCAGATTTTGACCCAAGGTGCGGATTTTAAAATCCGCAGCATGTCAATTTATTTTATTTTTCCTGACCGGATTTTCTCCATTCACTTCAAAGGGGAGAGTAAAATCCGCATGTAAATCCGCACCAATTGATGCGGATTGACCGCGCGGATTTCCCTGTGAACATCTGCTGATTGTCCACACTTAAATCCTGAATGTGTAAATGTACCCTTAAAGATAAGGGAGCTTAGTGATCAGATGGCACTGACCGTTATTGTTCGTTATCTCTGGAAATTCCAGTTCACCATTGATGTCTTGGCCTTCTACAAGCTTCTTGTACATATTGATGGCACGAGACAGGTTGTCACTGGCTTGGAGAATGTCGACTGTAGAAATAAAAAAGACAAGAAAGCCGTCACTGAAATGAGAAGGTTATTTTACAGCATAACTTCACAAAGTGCCGGCGATGTGCATGGTGACCGATTACAGTCCAGCTTTAATATTAACATCACAGGCGAAAACTGCAACAGGCAACATGGACACTTTTTGTCTACTATAGTTTTTATGAATGACACTCATTATTGTCTGCCAAAGCCAAATAACACCTACATCCTTAAAGGATTTGTCCGGGTTCAGAGCTGAATCCGGACATATCCCCATCTTCACCCCTCTGGCCCGCGATATGAGCATTGGAGCATTTCATCCTCCAATGCTCCGCTTTGCCCTGCGGTGACGTCCCGGGCTCTCCATGGGGACTGCTATGCAGAGGCTTCCGCCTAGCATTGAAAAATGCCTCTGTTGACCTCCTAGAAAAGTATGAATAAACTGACAACTGGCTGTTACTTTTTCCCATTTCAATAGGGTGTGTCCCTAAAACACACTGACACTGTCTACTCACTGACAAAAGGGTCACAGTGTTTAAGGACCAACCCCACTAACGAGGGGAATGTGAACATCTAGTAGCCAATTTGTTCATACGTTTTCAGGAAAGAACTGTACAATGCAGAGGCCTACGATAAGACATTTCAAAATAATTTTTTTCATGGTGGATGGAAGTATTTAGTAAAACATAAATATCGGGAGAAGTAATAGGTCCTCTTTAAAGAGGAGCTGTCACCTCTCCTGACATGTCTCTTTAGTATATACTTGCATTCCCCATGTAATAACTATTCTGGAGCACCTGTTGTTATTACTCTTTGTTGTGCCATTCTATCATTATTCTTTCTAGAAGTTATTAGCAGTGAATTGCTAGCAGTTTGCACTAAAGGTCCACATGGGTGTTACCAGTTGGGGATGTGTCACTTCACAGTCTGACACTGGTGGCACTGATTGGATAGTGTCAGACTGTGCAGGGACACAACCCCAACTGGTAACACCTAGCTGGACCTTCATTGCAAACTGCTAGTAATTCATTCATAACTTCTAGCAGGAATAATAAAGGAATGACACAACATAGAGTCATAAGAATAGATGCTCCAGAAATGTTATCACACGGGGAATGCAAGTAGCTACTAAAACAGACATGTCAAGAGAGGGGACAGGTTGTCTTTAAGACAACACAAGAAAAAAATAGCAATACAGAGATTATAATCTCCTACCAAGACTGCTGTCATTATCCTCCGTCTCGCTGGCCATTTTGAACAGGGTGAGTCTCTTGCTCTCGCATCTTTCAAACAACTCCTACAAAAAGTAGAGCGTTAAGATACAACTGTGTGCATACAGAACTGACCTCAGACAGACTGACAAGCATATCGTTATTAAACGGGTATTCCCATCTTATAAAGTGATGGTATACTACTAGGATATGCCACCACTTTATGATCAGTGGGGGTCTGCCCTCTGCCCCCTTTACCCGATCCATAGAATGAAGAGGCTGCAGTGCTGATGAATGCAGTCCCTTTAAAACAGAAAAAGTCTGAGAAGCCAGAAGGTGCTCCCAAGTGAACCCCCTAAACAGTAAGAAGTGCCAAGGTAATACTTCACCCTGCTGACTGGCGGATCATGGGGCCATTTAGTGGATTCAGATGTACCCTCTAATCTTACAGAAATCCTAAAATAAAGAGCTCTGTCTGGTGACAGACACAATTTACGTAGGCTGAAAAACGTACAATTGCTCTGGACTACAAGCAGCCACTAACAGTGTGGACTGGGAATATGAAAAGACTATGGACCCATGTCCATCTTTATGCCACAATCTTGTAGCACTGAGATTTATATCATATATGGGGTCTGCTACATGAAAGGGGTTTCCCATAATGGAAAGTTATTACCTATGCACAGGATATAGTGATAAAGGGCCAGATTTGTCATTACTCTTGCAGTTCACTCCACTTTCAAAGAAGGCGTATGTGTATTTGAGTCAAGTCAAATTTATCATGGGCTCTTTCAGAGGTTGATAAATCTGGTGTATTTCTGGTTCCTAGTTGTATTTTGGCTTTGTCTTTGGAAAAGTCGCAATTTTAAAAAAGTTATTTTGTGGAGTGAGTTTGCGCAATTTTTTGCGACTATTTAAAAAGTCGCAATAATAAATCTGTCTTGCAAGTGATTTACATACGACAAAACGCCCATAAACTTGGTTTTGGAGTGAGTGGCGTAAGTCTCCAAAAAGTCGCAAAAAATTGCGCAATTTGGCTTTTTGCGCAATTTTTTGCGACTTTTCAACTCCAGAAAAGTGACTTAGGCTAATGATAAATCTGGCCCAAAGTGTTAGATCACTGGGGGCCCCACCAATCACTAGTATGGGAGTCCCAAGTCCGCCATTCCTCACCAGTGCAACTGCAGTGAGAAGGGGCATTTTCAGTCAACTGTTTCCAAACCCAGCAGGATCGACAGAGGTCTGCGTGCTGAGATGGAATTAAAGGGCAGGAGCATCCTCCCCCTATAGCAGATTTCAGGGGAAAGAAGGGTCGTATACTGGATTTTAACATGTCCGATTCTCACTGGAGATAAGCTCTCGGTGAAGGTACCTGGCTAAAAGATCCCTCTCCTGTCCCCATTCCGAACGTGTTATGATCGTACCTTCATAAGCTCCTTGTCCCCCTCGGAGGAGTCGTCTTTGCTGTAATGCGTCAGCATTTCCTGCAGCAGCTTCACGTTGTTATCCACTTCTTCCAGGGTGTGGACTCTCTTACTCGCCCTCTGCATTCTCACCTCATCCTGAGGATTACAGGATCGGAAGACACAAGGATAGAAGCAGATGAGACTCCAGTCTCTTGTAAGAGAGTGCTGCTGACCTACAAGATTGATCCCACCCATACACTAGCTCCAAACCCCTTCCGAGCTGCTGATCTAAAAGAGTAATCCCACCCATACACTACATCCAAACCCCTTCCTCAGCTAGTGCTCTGAGAAATGAGTATCCTATCAACACCTCAAGGCTTTTCTGATCATCCATGGTCCAGGCAGATAGGATTGCAGTGAGGTGTGGATGATGATGGTCATGCTTTGCCCGACACCCGAGCTCCATCCCTTGTTTTACTAACTAGTGGTCTGAAAGGTGCAAGATCAAAACGCCTGCTTTTCAGAAATCTACTTTATTCATTGACTCATGATTTTAATAGCTCTTTTTGCAACCAAGATGGCAGAGTCATAGGAGCTGACCTTCAGTAAACTGGGGCCGACAACTACACACTGCACAGACCCTTTTGCTGCTTTCATTGCTAATTTCCAACGCCTTGGGTCCCCACTGGGGGATGCTGGACCCCCACCAATCTGAAACGGAAGACCTATACTGAGGATAGGTCTTCAATGGTATTTGCCATCATTGTGTGACTGCTGGGGGATCTGACAGCTATGATACTCACTGATTTCTAAAAAGAAGCAGCAGCGGTGTAAGGTAAGTAGGGGGGTGGATGTCTCCTGTCCACTAGGCTTCTTTCAGAGGCCAGATGATGGGCCATGGCCATGTTGCCTCTGAAAAAGCTGTGCAGAGCTGGCAATTTCCAAATGGATAAGATGCTTTTCTGGCTGTGCTTTATTCTAGTGGTCAGCCGGGGTCACACAGACGAGACCCCACCGATCAGGTAATATGACGCCACTAAATTACTATTACCAGGCAAGTGCTCATGCATCTCACGTGCTTTAGGGACACGCTCACCTCCTTCACCATGGATTTAATCAGCTGGTTTGCTTCCTGGAGATCATCCGGGTTCTTACTTTTCAACAGTCGGGCTAACAACTGAAATATAATGTGAGAAGACAAGACATAATATATAATGAGGGTGTGACAAGCGAGCAGGATAGACGGGGCCGGGCACACAACCCTCTTCTTACCTTAGATCTCTCTTCATCGTCAAAAATGGGATTTTTGGGTCGAACTGGAGGTGACGGGATCAATGTTCGATCCGCTGGGATCACAGGATCAGCAAGCACAATTCCTGGGGAAGAGATTTACAGGGAGGTTACAGATATTCTCCATTCTACGAGAACTGATTTCTTTCACAACATGATGACATATCAGCGACACTGCCAGTGGGAAGCACAGAGTAGCGCCCTCGGGAAATCACTGACAGAATTCTACCCTTTTATTAGGCTCTGTGTGGGCATACACTGGTAAATGACACCCCAGCCACAGCCGCTCGTCCATACAGACTCTTGTGGCTGGTCCCATTCACTAAGCACTAGAGGTGCAGTTGCCTCTTTGCGCTGATGACTGGCAGGGGTCCCAGGTCAGGCACCCGGTGACCAATTATTGGCAGCCTATAATAAGGGTAGATGACCAGCGTTTAGTCCTGGTTAAATGCAGAAGGTATATACCAGTGATGGTCAACCTTATAGAGACCGAGTGCCCAAACTGCAACCCAAAACCCAGTTATTTATCACAAAGTGCCAACACAGCAATTTAACCTGTTCACTCCACTTTCAAAGAAGGCGTATGTGTATTTGAGTCAAGTCAAATTTATCATGGGCTCTTTCAGAGGTTGATAAATCTGGTGTATTTCTGGTTCCTAGTTGTATTTTGGCTTTGTCTTTGGAAAAGTCGCAATTTTAAAAAAGTTATTTTGTGGAGTGAGTTTGCGCAATTTTTTGCGACTATTTAAAAAGTCGCAATAATAAATCTGTCTTGCAAGTGATTTACATACGACAAAACGCCCATAAACTTGGTTTTGGAGTGAGTGGCGTAAGTCTCCAAAAAGTCGCAAAAATTGCGCAATTTGGCTTTTGCGCAATTTTTGCGACTTTTCAACTCAGAAAAGTGACTTAGGCTAATGATAAATCTGGCCCAAAGTGTTAGATCACTGGGGGCCCCACCAATCACTAGTATGGGAGTCCCAAGTCCGCCATTCCTCACCAGTGCAACTGCAGTGAGAAGGGGCATTTTCAGTCAACTGTTTCCAAACCCAGCAGGATCGACAGAGGTCTGCGTGCTGAGATGGAATTAAAGGGCAGGAGCATCCTCCCCCTATAGCAGATTTCAGGGGAAAGAAGGGTCGTATACTGGATTTTAACATGTCCGATCCCTTTTCTTCTCACTGGAGATAAGCTCTCGGTGAAGGTACCTGGCTAAAAGATCACTCTCCTGTCCCCATTCCGAACGTGTTATGATCGTACCTTCATAAGCTCCTTGTCCCCCTCGGAGGAGTCGTCTTTGCTGTAATGCGTCAGCATTTCCTGCAGCAGCTTCACGTTGTTATCCACTTCTTCCAGGGTGTGGACTCTCTTACTCGCCCTCTGCATTCTCACCTCATCCTGAGGATTACAGGATCGGAAGACACAAGGATAGAAGCAGATGAGACTCCAGTCTCTTGTAAGAGAGTGCTGCTGACCTACAAGATTGATCCCACCCATACACTAGCTCCAAACCCCTTCCGAGCTGCTGATCTAAAAGAGTAATCCCACCCATACACTACATCCAAACCCCTTCCTCAGCTAGTGCTCTGAGAAATGAGTATCCTATCAACACCTCAAGGCTTTTCTGATCATCCATGGTCCAGGCAGATAGGATTGCAGTGAGGTGTGGATGATGATGGTCATGCTTTGCCCGACACCCGAGCTCCATCCCTTGTTTTACTAACTAGTGGTCTGAAAGGTGCAAGATCAAAACGCCTGCTTTTCAGAAATCTACTTTATTCATTGACTCATGATTTTAATAGCTCTTTTTGCAACCAAGATGGCAGAGTCATAGGAGCTGACCTTCAGTAAACTGGGGCCGACAACTACACACTGCACAGACCCTTTTGCTGCTTTCATTGCTAATTTCCAACGCCTTGGGTCCCCACTGGGGATGCTGGACCCCACCAATCTGAAACGGAAGACCTATACTGAGGATAGGTCTTCAATGGTATTTGCCATCATTGTGTGACTGCTGGGGATCTGACAGCTATGATACTCACTGATTTCTAAAAAGAAGCAGCAGCGGTGTAAGGTAAGTAGGGGGTGGATGTCTCCTGTCCACTAGGCTTCTTTCAGAGGCCAGATGATGGGCCATGGCCATGTTGCCTCTGAAAAAGCTGTGCAGAGCTGGCAATTTCCAAATGGATAAGATGCTTTTCTGGCTGTGCTTTATTCTAGTGGTCAGCCGAGGTCACACAGACGAGACCCCACCGATCAGGTAATATGACGCCACTAAATTACTATTACCAGGCAAGTGCTCATGCATCTCACGTGCTTTAGGGACACGCTCACCTCCTTCACCATGGATTTAATCAGCTGGTTTGCTTCCTGGAGATCATCCGGGTTCTTACTTTTCAACAGTCGGGCTAACAACTGAAATATAATGTGAGAAGACAAGACATAATATATAATGAGGGTGTGACAAACGAGCAGGATAGACGGGGCCGGGCACACAACCCTCTTCTTACCTTAGATCTCTCTTCATCGTCAAAAATGGGATTTTTGGGTCGAACTGGAGGTGACGGGATCAATGTTCGATCCGCTGGGATCACAGGATCAGCAAGCACAATTCCTGGGGAAGAGATTTACAGGGAGGTTACAGATATTCTCCATTCTACGAGAACTGATTTCTTTCACAACATGATGACATATCAGCGACACTGCCAGTGGGAAGCACAGAGTAGCGCCCCTCGGGAAATCACTGACAGAATTCTACCCTTTTATTAGGCTCTGTGTGGGCATACACTGGTAAATGACACCCCAGCCACAGCCGCTCGTCCATACAGACTCTTGTGGCTGGTCCCATTCACTAAGCACTAGAGGTGCAGTTGCCTCTTTGCGCTGATGACTGGCAGGGGTCCCAGGTCAGGCACCCGGTGACCAATTATTGGCAGCCTATAATAAGGGTAGATGACCAGCGTTTAGTCCTGGTTAAATGCAGAAGGTATATACCAGTGATGGTCAACCTTATAGAGACCGAGTGCCCAAACTGCAACCCAAAACCCAGTTATTTATCACAAAGTGCCAACACAGCAATTTAACCTGAATACCAATATATTATATCTTCCATGTACTTTATCATTTAGCTATAATAGCCTGCCTGCATTCAGTGCACTGCCTGTGCCGTTCATAGCGCGGCCTGAGCTGATGAGTGGCAGGAAAAGTCTAAGGGCCCTTGCAGACGAGCGGATCTCCTGTGTGTTATCCGCAGCGAGAATGAGAGCCAAGCTGCGCGGTGGACATCAGAGGCACGAAGCAGTAACATGATAGATACTGCTCCGTGACTCCCTGTGACCCTTTCACTACAAAATCACGGTGACAACTTTATCTCACAGTGATTTTGTAGTAAAAGGGTCACAGAGAGGCACGGAGCATTATCAATCAAGTTACTGCTTCGTGCCTCTGATGTCCACCGCGTAGCTTGGCTCTTATTCTCGCTGCGGATAACACGGAGGAGATCCGCTCGTCTGCAAGAGCCCTAAGGGTACTTTCACACTTGCGTTTGTGCGGATCCGTCTGTTTATTTGCACAGACGGATCCGCACCTATAATGCAAACGTTTGTATCCGTTCAGAACGGATCCGTTTGCATTAGTTTTAAAGAAAAATGACAAAGTCCAAAACGGATCCGTTTTAAATTACATTGAAAGTCAATGGGGAACGGATCCGTTTTCAAATGCACCATATTGCGTCATTGAAAACGGATCCGTCCCCTTTGACTTACATTGTAATTCAAAACGAATCCGTTTTGGACTTTGTCATTTTTCTTTAAAACTAATGCAAACGGATCCGTTCTGAACGGATACAAACGTTTGCATTATAGGTGCGGATCCGTCTGTGCAAATAAACAGACGGCTCTGCCTCTTCAGACGGACACCAAAATGCTGCATGCTGCGTTTTGGTGTCCGTCTTCAAAACGGAATAGAAGCGGAACGGAGCCTAACTGATGCATTCTGAATGTATCCTTATCCATTCAGAATGCATTGGGGCTTAACTGATCCGTTTTGGACCGTTTGTGAGAGCCCTGAAACGGATCTCACAAACGGAATCCAAAACGCTAGTGTGAAAGTACCCTAAGGCATATTGGTACAGCATAGACTTTTTCAAGGGTGCGGGTGCCCACAGAGAGGGCTCTGAGTACCCCATGCCATAGGATCGCCACCACCGGTATAGAGGAAACCGTACCTTGTCTCTTCAGCATCTGGTACGCATCCTTTATCTTACTCTCCTCTGGAAGAGCCACCGTCCAGCTGTATAACAGGCCTACAACCTTGCTCTTCACCTTCTCGGACACCCTGTCTCCCAGGTACTGTGAAAAATAATGGAGATGATAGCCTGACTACATTACATATTTTTTAATATATCAGTGATGAATGTACAGTGACAACCAATGACTGCACTCTCGTATGTCACGCAGACCTCCTGCTGTCCGGTTCACACTCACCTTTGGAGACACGACCTTAATCAGCTCATTCAAAAAGCGAAATTTGCCAACCTCGCTGTGAAACCTTCTCCCGCAGTTCTTCATGCAGGCTTCCAAAGCCTGTAAGGGGAGCACAGCCGTAAATACCCTGCGCCCCACATCCAGGTCCTGCTGGCAACTTTATCATGCAGTTTTGTCTTTTAGAAAATTGCAACTGCTCGATCCTAGTGTCCAGGGAGAGTCTGAAGGCTCCTATACACAAGAGATGGTCGCTGGTCCTGCCAAAATAGATGGGCTTGGCCTTCAATTCTCTAACAAGCCCATCTGTCCTTGTCTCTAGGACTTCTGCTTTTGTTTTGTCCCCTTTATCCTTATAAGTCTTGTCCCTTTAAGGCTCTTAAAGGGAATGCTTCATTCAAATTCGCTTCGTTCATAACTTTGGAATAATACTGTACGGAGATCCGTCTCTGTACAGTATTAGAATGTACGGGCTCCGATGAGCCGAAGTTAGTTATTGGCAAAGTCGCGCGAGACTTCGTTGAATAACTTTGGTACTTGATTTTTAAAGTGGAAAACCACTTTAAAACTTGAAACCGAACTCGGCTTCGGTTCCAACTAGTACTTTGGAACCAAAGCTGAGTTTGGTTTTAAGTTTTAAAGTAATTTTCCACTTTAAAAATCAACTACCAAAGGTATTCAACAAAGTCATGTGTAAGTTCTCGAATAACTGACTTCAGCTCATCGGAGTCCATACATTCTGATGTATAGTGTACAGCAGGGGTGCACAACCTGCGGCCCGGGGGCTGATACCATTCTTTGCGGCCCCCAAGCATCTGGTAAAAGACATGTAGGTCTATGTTTTATGGCTTCTTACATGTATCTTTCATGCATTCTCCTATTAGATGGGAGTCTTAGAACTGTAACTAGACATTTACAGTATATACTGTATGTTCAATATGCCCAAAATACAGTATTTCAGTTGGTAATACCCGTTTAATTTTTTTTTTCGGCCCATGGAATTGGTTCAGGCTGACAATGTGGCCCCCAACCAGAAAAGGTTGTGCACCCCTGGTGTACAGAGACGGATCTCGGTACAGTATTATTCCAAAGTTTTGAACGAAGCGACTTTGGATGAAGCATCCAAAGCTCACTCCACCCAACACTAATCAGAAATTGACCTATTTTTTACATCATATTTTTACGTTAAGCGTAATAAGAATTTTAGGTACAATTTTTTTTTTTTTTTCATTTTTCACGTCACTCGCTATACTTCAGTTTTCACATTGACCAGTCATCTCATCATCATCACAGGCAGAATTACAATGACAAGCAACACATCTGTATAGGTAACACAGGATCCAGCATGCACAATAGGTGATATCACAGCTTTTCTACTCCCTCCTGACCTCTGCACAGGTCAGGCCTACAAGATAATTATCACGTTTTCTGATGAAAAATTATAATCTGCTGCACCCCAGAGGCCTGGGACCAGGGGGGGTGAGGTACTCACGGTGAGGGCCTGCAGTGCTTCCCATTCCTGCGGGGACTGGATCTTATGAGCCAAGAGTCTGACTGCGATCTGTGGACTGAGAAGACAACAGAAATATGACGAGACGTCATCTGTGAGGAAAGAAGGAAAGCATAAGCTAATGCATGGCTGGACATTCCCAGGGGCAGGAGTCTGGGGCTGCGCCGACTCAAAACACTGCCCTGGTTAACCGGGTTATCAGAGTTACGCCTCGTCCACATTTCCATTTTTCACTGACGTGTGCTGTCCGCATTTTTCACGGACAGCGCACGTATCCCTTGATTTAAATGTGTCTGTTCACATTTCAGTATTTTTGTTTACTGACCGTGGGTCATTAACAAAAAATCACGGAGACATGCATTACTTTGTTCTATGATGCAGACCAAGCATGCCCATGGAAGTTTATGGGTCCGCAAAAATCACTGACACACCACGGATGGTATCTGTGGTGCGTCTGTTTTTCACTGAAGACTGGTAGGAGATTCTTTGGAAATGAATTTTCAGCTGAGCAACGTCAGTGAATTACGGATGACACACGGACCAACCACAGGTCCATCACGGACAGCTTCACGAATAAAACATGCACGCTTTTTTTCACGGACGTGTCATTGACACGGAAATGTGTATGAGGCCTTAAAAATGAATACGGTGAAAGGCATGGAAAGTGTTAAAATAACCGAAGAATGAACTCCTTCCATTCCAGCGCCAACACTGTGATCCTCCTCGCTGCTCCAGATGCGATGTCATCATCTTGGCGGCAGCGATGATGTGTCTGAATGCTCACATGACTGCAGCAGCCACTCACTGGCCTCAGCAGAATACGCTATCAGATACCGAACACCTATCCTGAGGAACGCTCATCAATATTCTACTCCTGGAAAACCCCTTTAACCCCTCAACAGTCTCATTAAAATTGGAAAAACCCTCCCGAAAATGTCACTTTTTTATTGTAGACTTTGAAATTATGTCTGAAGTAAATCTAGTTGGCGCACAACTCAGGGGACACAAGTGCGTTTTAACTCCTTAGTGACATGACTAAGTTCATTTCTGTGTTCCAGCGTTCCTAACTTTTTTATTTTTTCTTCGGTTTAGCTTTATGAGACAAGTTGTAGTGTATTAAATAACTTTTATTATTTTATTTAAAAAAAATACTAATTTAACATTATTTTGTGGGATATATTTTTAGGGTGTTTACTGTGTGGTATAAATAACATGATAACTTCAAATTGTGGGTCAGTACGATTAAGACGTTGACAATTTTTTTTATATTTTTATCTCCTATACTGCAGGCTGTCAGCTCCCCCACTGCTCCCCCTTCTCCAGGATGGCTGAGATCAGAGCCAGCTGAAGGGGAGAGTGCTGCTTTAAATCTTCATATCTTAGTCTTATTTGAAAGCTGACAGTCTAGGCTTTAAAAGACGACCAGAATGGAAGCATGATCTCCTCTACATCGGGAGATATAGCTGTTAGAAATCAGGTCGGGAGTGAAAGCAGACGAAACTTGCTTTCACTTTCAGCTGCTATCACTGATGACCATTTCTAACAGCTATAAGGCCTAATTCACACGTCCGTAGTGTGTTTTGCGGAAACACGGATCCGCAAAACACGGACGGCTGCAATGTGCATTCCGCATTTTCCGGACCGCACATTGCTGGCACTATATAGAGAATGCCTTTTCTTGTCTGCAATTGCGGACAAGAATAGGACATGTTCTATTTTTTTGTGGAAATGCGGATGCAGACATCACATAGTGTGCTGTCCACATCCATTCCTGCCCCTTTGAAATGAATGGGTCTGCAACCCTTCCGCAAAATTGCGGATGGGATGCGGATCCATTTTGCGGACGTGTGAATTAGGCCTAAGACCACGCCTTTCTGATCTTGTTTTATACACCAGACAGTCAGCCTGCGAACAAGACCATATCCCATATCTCTAGCTATTACCAAGCACGAGATATGAACTTGAACGGTTCAAGGGGTTATCTAAGTTTGAATAACCCCCTCTAGGATGCCCGGCCCAGTTTCTGGAAGACATTGGCCATGTTGTTCTAATCCTAGACCACCCCTTTAAGCATTTTGCAATAGTCTCAGAAAACAGTTAAACATGACTGTCCCAATAATAACATTTCCCCCCGACTTACCCTTCGAGCTCCTTGTTGATCTGGTCGCAGAAGCTAATAATATACTCCCAGTCCTCCTGACGGTTACAGGGATTTGTGGCTTTATCTGCGGCAAGAAGAGTACATCTATGGGATCCATTCATTGACAGGCAAATACACAGCTGAAAGGCGCTGACCTACGAGCCTCCTACTGACCAAGTGCCATCAGGCCTGTTTATGAAGGCGACACAACCATCTTGGCCATGACAGCCATCACACGATGAGCGATCTCTGCGGAGCAATGCAACCACTGAACTGAATAGGGTCGCAGCAAGAATCGCAAGTAACCATGACCTAAGAATCACAGAAACATCTAACAATGCTTCACTGTGTAGCCCCAGCCTTAGTCTCCAGGAAATGATGGAGCACAGCCCCCATCCTCCAGAGACCAGGAGAGCTGTATACAAAGCTTTATCTGAGTATACAGTGTTGTGATCTTGCTTTATCCAGGCCTCCAGCCGTACACCAGAGGCATCCATTCTATGGCCACCCTCTAATGATGACATGACTCTGCTCATTCTGTCCCAGGACGTACAGCAAAGCAAGTGAACTCTAGAGTACTGGAATCCTCTGCCTATTCAGGCTGATCTTGTGCCCAATGTAAAAACTGGAACATATAAAGATTTTTTATATAGTAGAATAAGAAAAAAAAAAAAAGCAAAAATTTAAAACATTTTGATGATGTTTACGCTGCCTGGCTAGTAAAGGTAACGCCCCCGTTGCTCCTAGAGGCTCATTTGCATATATGAAAACATCATTTTTCTCAGCAATGCGGGCACATATGAACATGGGACCAACACAGATGCCTTCAGCTGCTAACAGGTCAGCCTGTTTCAGGACAGACGCCATTTAAAGGGACTGTCCATTTCTTTAGCGTAAAAAAGGCACAATGACAAAAAATAAAAAAATTCTGCCCTCTTCAATCCAGTGCAGATCCTGAAGTTGCCAGGTGACCGCTGATCACTCGGCGATGCCGGTCTGGTAACCGATGATTGGTCATCGCTGGCAAAAGACAGCTGGAGCGGCAGGCACTGATAAGGTAGTTCAGTAGTGCAGCCACCAGTGGGCGGAGCATGACACAGAATGGGATTCCAAGGAGGGCCCCCAGTGTCATGCTCCACCCCCTGAGGTCCTGCACCACACACAACACAATGTATCAGTTTTGTTCTTTAATTTTTACATCATGGATGGAGCATGCATGTGCAATGTGACCAGGGGCAGGCTGATGCCAGTATATGCAGTGTAACACGGTCCCAGGCTGCAGTCACGTCCACAAGACATGCCATTATCAGTGCTGTCACCCCGGCATGTAGATAAGACGCCCCCCCCCCCCCATCCTGCACTGGCACGCCCGGCCGGGTCCCTCCCCACCCAATGCGCGTGCGCGGGGGGAATGCAGCGACTAAGGCACGTCAGCTATGAGGGCTGACAAGTGGTGACCCGGCGGGTATCGCTGTCTGTCACTCACTCAGCCAGGACTCCAGGGTCTCCCCGTCACTGTCCGCCATGATGCCAGCGGAGACCCCGCCCCTCTCCCGCGGAGACGTCCAAGGACCCTGTACTGATCACAGTTCTCGCGAGATTCCGCCTGCGGAAAGATCTCGTGAGGGCTCCATCCAAGATGGCGGCGCCCAGCTGCAAGCTGCTCGTGCAGCGGATAAAGGCCGGCTTACCGAGGTGGGTGCTGTAGAGGCCCAGCTGGGTGGTGGATGTGAGGTGGGGGGCAGAGCAGGGAGTGTTGTCGTGGTGTGATCAGGGCTGTAGGTGCAGCAGGTGGGTGGAAGGGCAGGGGACACTGGGTGAAGGGCAGGAGACAGGAGGGGTGGTTAACATGGCAGTGTGTACATGCACTTCTCCTGTGTCATGTCAGTCATAGGTGCAATGGTGATTTGGATGCCCAATATGTACCCCATGTGATTGTGCAAAGTGAGGCTGGTGCAGCTGGCATGGGTTTCCTTAAAGGGGTTGTCCTGGGATGCTCTGACACCGAGCATCGGAGCATGGAGGGGCGCAGCTAAATTCTGGGCGGTCAGGTTGCCAAGGCAACTATAGGGCACCCAGGGGGTGTTGTGTACGGGTCCATGCCCAGTACTTCCTGGGTGTTGGGCAGTCGCTTTGGCAAACAGACCACCTAGAGTGCAGATCTGGTGGGAGCGTAACCCCTTTTAAGGGGTCTGACTGGTGGGGCCCCTGCTGATCACAAGATCAGTGGCCCCGGGTTCCACCATTTGACTGGAGTAGCGGTCACGCGTTCACACTGTCTGTCAATGGGACTGCTGGGGATAGAGTGCAAGCGTTTGGCTTTCTTACATTCCCCTAGAGTAGCAGCACGTGACTGCTGCTCCATTCACATGGGGCCCCTGTTCTTTCTTGGTATTGGTGGGGCCCCCAGCAGTCACACCCCCACCCATCAGACTCTTATTCCCTATCCGGTAAATAATGGGTAGGTCTTGACCAATGGATTCGGTGCATGTGATGGCTCCTAGGCTCTGGGTAGATGAGGTTGCAAGTCGGCTGATGCCAGTGACACTTGTGGAAGGTTTGGATTTACGCCGCCTGTCGATTCGCAGCACAACCTTCATATCCGGCACGATGTAGTGGTGCGACATCGCCATTTTATGTCACACGACAACATGTTGCTTTGAAGCCACCACCATGTAAATTTAATTTAAAAAAATCTTTCTGCGGGGAGGGCGTTAATTGAAGATTACTTTGTTCTTCGTTTTTGTGTACATTTTTGTTATAGGGTGTATACTAATCTTATGTAAATATCCATTAATAAAACTACATTTAAAAAACTAAAATTAAAACATTTGGAGAACATTTTTGTGGAGCGATTTTTCTTTTTTTTTTTTATTATTAGCCTTTCGTTATAAATGGAAACACAACACGAGTGTGAACAGTGTCCAGTACTTTTTATTAGAGCAGGTTTATTTATTTTTTTGCATTAAAGGAATTGTCCCACAAAATTTAAACTGCCGGTCCAGATAGCGGCACATCTCCTTTTTCTGATTGCAGATTTATTTATTCTGTTTCCTGAACATTAATATGGGGGCGGCCATCTTGCCTGAGCTGTTCTTAACAGCATTAAGAAAATTGCTTTATGGCCACATGGTCCATAAATACAATGGTCAGAAGGGGACCCTATTGACTTCTATGGGAGAGTCTTCTAGGCATGCTCTGTGATCTGCGCAGAGGTCCTTGTACAAGGAAAGGATAGATAAGCTCTGACAATCACCTATTGTGAATGGTGGATCCTGTCTTATCTCTACACAGAGGCGATCTCTCCTTATCATTGTAGGCAGGATTAGAATGACAGATCAGCAGATAACTGCAGTGGCGCTTATTATTAGGCTTAGTGGCCAGGGCGAAAACTGCAGGATTATATGGGTTTTGATTAAATATAGATATTGACATGGAAAATTAAAAATATGAAAAAATGTTAAACATGAAAATGTGATTTAAACAATTGGTCATTTTCTGAATACACATTCCCTTAAAAGCGGTTGTCTCACCTGAGACATTAGTGGCGTATTGCAAGGACCAATGTCAGATAGGTGAAGGTCCCACCTCTGAGACCTGCACCTATCTATATCTATTTTTGCTCCCGAAGTGAGGCAGAGCACACCCCCCTCCATTTATTTCTATGGGAGTGGCAAAAATAGCTGAACGACGCGCTCGACGATCTTCGGAAGTCCCATAGAAATGAATGGAGGGCGCACCTTGCAAGTGCAGCCATCGCTCCATTCACTTCTGTGGAACTGCGGGTAATAACTAAGCCACTTGGCTATTAATGTAGAAATAATTGGGGGCGGGTGCGCTCTTGTTCACTTTAGAAGCTCGGTTCTAGAGATAGCTGAGGATCCCAGAGGTGGGACTCGCACCTATTTGACATTGGTGGCATATCCTACCACCAATGTCTCAGGTAAAACGAACCCTTTAAGGTGATTTTTTTGGGAGGCAGAAAGTGTCATGAGCATGGACCCGTCCAGGAGTACAGATGAAGCGATTCTCTTTCTAGTCCCTTCGCCATGCCTGTTTCATGTTACACGTAGACATTGAGGAGATCTTCGCCTGTTCAGTTTTATCCAGGTGCGATGGAGCCGGTACAACCCTCAGTTCTTGGACCCTGTCCCCGATAAGGAGAAGTATAAGCTTCCCATAGAGGAGCTCAGCAAAGAAGACCGGGAGGAATGGGAACTTAAGGCTGTCAAGCCAATCAAGGCATGTCCACCCGGACTGTGCAGCTCCGTCTTCAGTGACCCGGCCATAAGGTACTTATCCGTAGGACTTGTGTCTTGGGAGAAATGATGCGTGGGCTTTATCTTCAATGTTGTGGCTCCTGGGTTATTTCATTTTCCTAATGTCAGTGGACTGGAGAGCCCTCAGGGTACTTTCACACTTGCGGCAGAGTGATCGACAAGCAGTTCCGTCGCCGGAATCCGGCAATCTGCATGCAAACGGAAAGCATTTGAAGACGGATCCGGCTACGGATCCCTCTTACAAATGCATTGCAAGAACGGATCCATCTCTCCTCTTGTCATGCGGAGAGACAGATCCGTTATATAATTTTTTCACATTTTTACCGGTCTGCGCATGCGTAGACCAGAAGGACTGATCTAGCAATGCGGTATTTTGAATGCCGGATCCGGCACTAATAGATTCCAATGGGAAAAAATGCCGGATCCGGCAAGTGTTCTGGAATTTTGGACGGAGATAATACTGCAGCATGCTGCTGTATTATCTCCATCCTCAAATGTCAAAAAGACTGAACTGAAGACATCCTGATGCATCCTGAACGGATTTCTCTCCATTCAGAATGCATTAGGATAAAACTGATCAGTTATTTTCCAGTATTGAGCCCCTAGGACGGAACTCAATGCCGGAAAAGAAAAACGCAAGTGTGAAAGTAGCCTTAGGGCTGTATTACACCAACAGATTGTGACCAATCATTGGTGAGATGGCCATTTACACACAGATGTTTTGTTATACACACCAACTATCGGTCCGATTGGACAGATAATCTGTTGGTATAATACAGCCCTAGGCCAGGGATCGGCAACCTCCGGCGCTCCAGCTGTTGTGAAACTTCAACTTCCAACATATGCATATACTCAGCTATTCTTGGAATGTCCATTGAATTAAACAGCGCATGCTGAGAGTTGTAGTTTCCGGCTGGTGTGCCGGAGGTTGCTGGCCCCTGGTCTAAGCTATTATTTTGTCATTTGAATTTCAAGGTGGCCCCTTTGTTCCTCCCTATATACATGCACGCTTCACTCGGCATACAGAGCATGTGTTCTCCCTGGGGGGGGGGAAGGAGGAGGAGAATAAGCTTCTGTCTTGCAACTTTCTTGAGAATAAAGAATCTGGCATACTAAAATCCAATATGCCTGATCCCTTTTTTTTTTTTTTTTTTTTATAGGTGTAATGTAACTATATTGGAGAATTGCTTATAATGCAATCCCTTATTATAGAAGGCGAACAGTTTGCAATTTGTCCTTTTTAGGCCTCATTCACACGACCATTGTTTGGTCGGCATCCGAGCCGCGTTTTTTATGGCTCAGATGCGGACCCTTTCACTTCACTTGGGCCTCAAAAGATACAGACGGCACTGCGTGTGATGTCCGCATCCCTTGCTCTGTTCCGTGGCCCCACAAAAACAAAGCTAAAACGTATTATTGTTGTCCGTTTTGCGGACAAGAATGGGCATTTCTATAATGGGCGGCCCATTCTGTTGCTCAAATTGCAGAATGCATACGGGCAGCATCCATGTTTTGCGGACCACGAAACACAATATGGTCGTGTGCATGTAGCCTTATCCTGTATTTTCTCTGTTGTTAACAGCAAATTCACCAACATGATGATGAAGGACGGTGAGAAGATTTTGGCACGACAAATCATGAACAAGGTGAGTCATACTGTGCGTGTTCCTACACATTACACAACGGTTCTCTGTTTCCAGAACTCCCATAGAGTGGTATGGAAAGAGCATGTGCACGTTCACGGCCACCCTTCCAATCACTCTTAGCCTGATCAGGGGACCCCCATTCCCCACACCGATCAATCATTTCTGATAGATTCTGGCACAGGATTTGTCACCAGCGACCTCCCTATCAAGCTGTTTGCATAGACACATAGCTGTGGTTCACCTGATGCCGTCTTTCTTTTGTTGGTTGGAGGCTCCATTCCCAATTATACTTTTTCTTAATATGCAAATCGGGGATTTGTTGCAATAAGAACGTCACCATTGCTCGTGTTGCAGCCACCTTTACTCATTTGTGTTCAGCCCGTCCCTAGCTGCTTTGATCGACAGGGCCAGAGAGTGGCAATGTAGCGAGGGAGCTTCTGGCCACAGAGAGGAGTGGAGCTTGGGTGTAACAAGAGCAACGGTGATGCCCTCATTGCACCAAGTCCTAATTTGCATAGGAAAAAAGCATCATAAACCGGGAACGGAGCCTCTAACCAACAAAAGAAAAAGAGAGTTTTAATCGGGTGATCCACAGCTATATGTCTATGCAAACAGTTGGATAGGGAGGTCACTGGTGAGATTCCCTTTAGGTTCGGAGCCCCCTTTAATATCTGTTCCATATAGATTGACTTTTCAAAGTCTGATGAATTTCTGAAATCCCCTTTGTTGCTGACTCAAGAAAATAAGGTTATCTTCTTACTTTTGCATATTTGTTACAGACATTGGAGAAAATAAAGAGAATACAGTTGGAGAAGTATTACAAGGCCAGTCCAGAGGAGAGGGAGAACATCGAGTGCAACCCTTACGTCATATTGCATCAGGCTGTGGAGCAATGCACACCCATCATTGGCCTCACGAGTATCCTGAAGGGAGGGAAATCCTATCAGGTATTTAAAGATGTGAACCTAGGGATGCTGTGTATGAGGCTATTTATTTTACAGTAAATTCTTTTTTGTTTTTGTGTAGGTCCCCGTACCGCTCACTGACCAAAAGCGTCGATTTATGGCAATGAAGTGGATCATCACTGAAGGCAGAGAGAAGAAAGCTCGCCGCACCTTTATGTATGACAGGCTTGCAGATATACTGCTGGAAGCCTATCGTGGGGAGGGCAATATTATTAAAAGGAAGCATGACCTCCATAAAATGGCAGAGGCAAACCGAGCCTTTGCTCACTTCCGGTGGTGGTAGACATGGAACCTGTATGACAGCAGAGCACTGACCACACAGGCACTGATACTCCAGGAGGAGCTTGATGTATATAAATTGTCATTGAAGTGCGCAGTGTAAATATGTTTTCATTATTAAAGAAGTAAAATTGTATTTATAGGTGAGACTTGAATGGTTTGTCCGGGACCTCCTTCTAGAGGAACTTGTAGTATAGTTCTTTCCAGTGTTTGCCAACTGTTAAGATTGATGGGTGTCTGACTGCTGGGACCCCCAGAGATAACAGGAGCAGGATTCCATGTCTGAATCAAACAGCTGCCCCTCCATTTAAATTCTGTGGGATTGCCGTATTCACAGTCTATCTTCAGCAGGCCTATAGAGTTTAAATGGAGCAGGAGTGCGCATGCTTGACCACCACTCAATTTATACTGGGGGAAGCAGAACCCCTGTTCTTGTAAGTGGTGGAAGTCCCAGTGGTCAGACGATCCAAGTTTAGGTTCACATTAACAGGGTTTGACCACGTTAAAATCCGCCACATATCCCACAGCCAGAACCGCTGTAATGTCTGCCGTGGTTTTTCATCTTCAATGCTGTGCTCTTGATTTAGCTCCATTGGATAGGACATAACTTATTCTTACTGGAATACCCCTTTTAAAGGGTTTGTCTCCTCTTGGATCTAAATCAGAGAATATTAAAGGGTTTCTGTCACCAGGATTACACATTATAAGCTGTCTGACATTAGCTATGTGCTAACGTCAGAGCAGCTTGATAATGTCTTTTTTATAAAAATCCGATGTATATTTAGGCTAAAAAACGTCTTTTTATAATATGTAAATTAGCCTCTAGGTGCAGGGGGGGCGTTGCCCTGCTCCTAGCGGCTCCGTGCGGCAACCTGCTGGCACGCCCCTTCTATCTTTGATTGACAGTGCCGGGCAGCGATCCTCTCCTGCCTCCGGCACTGTCTCCCTGCTAAATCCTGCGCCGCCGCTCTGTATTCGGCACAGGCGCGGTGAGCTGAGGACAGAAGGCA
>JAKVIS010001474.1:0-32557 GCA_033119425.1 Bufotes viridis
TCAGTTGAAGTCGGGCCTGACACACATAGCAGCAGGCAAGCAACTGAAATTTAGACTAAATGTGTAAAAATTAAATGCCTTATTTATCGGCAAAGCTACTGTGCCACCCGGTATGACATGGTGGGCACTGGCAGTGGGCACACTACAGTCAGTGGAAGTCGGGCCTGACACACACTGGCAGCAGGCAAGCAACTGAAATTTACACTAAAGTGTAAAAAATTAAATGCCTTTTTTGATGCAAAGTCCCTGTGCCACACGGGATGACAGTGGTGGGCACTGGCAGTGGGCACACTACAGTCAGTGGAAGTCGGCCTGACACACACTAGCAGCAGGCAAGCAACTGAAATTACACTAAAGTGTAAAAATTAAATGCCTTTTTTTGATGCAAAGTCCTGTGCCACACGGGATGACAGGGGTGGACACTGGCAGTGGGCACACCACAGTCAGTGGAAGTCGGCCTGACACACACTAGCAGCAGGCAAGCAACTGAAATTACACTAAAGTGTAAAAATTAAATGCCTGTTTTTTGATGCAAAGTCCTGTGCCACACGGGATGACAGGGTGGAGCACTGGCAGTGGGCACACTACAGTCAGTGGAAGTCGGCCTGACACACACTAGCAGCAGGCAAGCAACTGAAATTACAATTCTGAAGTGCAAAAATTAAATGCCTTTTTTATGCAAAGTCCCGTGCCACACGGGACGACAGGTGGACACTGGCAGTGGGCACACTACAGTCACGTGGAAGTCGGCCTGACACTACTAGCAGCAGGCAAGCAACTGAAATTACACTAAAGGTAAAAATTAAATGCCTGTTTTTGATGCAAAGTCCAGCACACGTGGATGATAGGTGGGCACTGGCAGTGGGCACACTACAGTCAGTGGAAGTCGGGCCTGACACATACTGGCAGCAGGCAAGCAGCTGAAATTAGCACTAAAGTGTAAAAATTAAATGCCTTTTGATGCAAAGTCACTGTGCCACACGGGATGCAGTGGTGGACACTGGCAGTGGGCACACTACAGATCAGTGGAAGTCGGCCTGACACACACTGGCAGGCAAGCTAACTGAAATTACACTAAAGTGTAAAAATTAAATTGCCTTTTTGATGCAAAGTCCTGTGCCACACCGGGTGATGAGGGGTGGAGCACTGGCAGTGGGCACACTACAGTCAGTTGAAGTCGGCCTGACACACACTAGCAGCAGGCAGCAGCTGAAATTACACTACTGTCTAAAAATTAAATGCCTTATTTATCGCAAAGTCCTGTGCCAGCCGGTATGAGTGGTGGAGCACTGGCAGTGGGCACACTACAGTCAGTGGAAGTCGGCCTGACACACACTAGCAGCAGGCAAGCAACTGAAACTTAGACTAAAGTGTAAAAATTAAATGCCTTTTTGATGCAAAGTCCTGTGCCACACGGTATGACAGTGGTGGGCACTGGCAGTGGGCACACTACAGTCAGTGGAAGTCGGCCTGACACACACTAGCAGCAGGCAAGCAGCTGAAATTACACTAAAGTGTAAAAATTAAATGCCTTTTATGCAAAGTCCTGTGCCAGCCGGTATGAGTGGTGGGCACTGGCAGTGGGCACACTACAGTCAGTGGAAGTCGGCCTGACACACACTAGCAGCAGGCAAGCAGCTGAACTTAGACTAAAGTGTAAAAATTAAATGCCTTTTTTATGCAAAGTCCTGTGCCAGCCGGTATGCAGTGGTGGGCACTGGCAGTGGGCACACTACAGTCAGTGGAAGTCGGCCTGACACACACTAGCAGCAGGCAAGCAACTGAAATTACACTAAAGTGTAAAAATTAAATGCCTTTTTTTGATGCAAAGTACTGTGCCACACGGGATGACAGGGGGGCACTGGCAGTGGGCACACTACAGTCAGTGGAAGTCGGCCTGACACACACTAGCAGCAGGCAAGCAGCTGAAATTACACTAAAGTGTAAAAATTAAATGCCTGTTTTGATGCAAAGTCCTGTGCCACACGGGATGACAGGGGTGGGCACTGGCAGTGGGCACACTACAGTCAGTGGAAGTCGGCCTGACACACACTAGCAGCAGGCAAGCAACTGAAATTACACTAAAGTGTAAAAATTAAATGCCTTTTTTATGCAAAGTCCTGTGCCACACGGATGACAGGGGTGGACACTGGCAGTGGGCACACTACAGTCAGTGGAAGTCGGCCTGACACATACTAGCAGCAGGCAAGCAACTGAAATTACACTAAAGTGTAAAAATTAAATGCCTGTTTTTGATGCAAAGTCCTGTGCCACACGGGATGACAGGGGTGGGCACTGGCAGTGGGCACACTACAGTCAGTGGAAGTCGGCCTGACACATACTAGCAGCAGGCAAGCAACTGAAATTACACTAAAGTGTAAAAATTAAATGCCTTTTTTGATGCAAAGTCCTGTGCCACACGGGATGACAGGGTGGACACTGGCAGTGGAGCACACTACAGTCAGTGGAAGTCGGCCTGACACACACTAGCAGCAGGCAAGCAGCTGAAATTACACTAAAAGTGTAAAAATTAAATGCCTTTTTTATGCAAAGTCCTGTGCCAGCACGGGATGACAGGGGTGGACACTGGCAGTGGGCACACTACAGTCAGTGGAAGTCAGCCTGACACACACTGGCAGGCAACTAACCTTAGATTAAAGTGTAAAAATTAAATGCCTTTTTTGATGCAAAGTCCTGTGCCACACGGGATGACAGGGGTGGGCACTGGCAGTGGGCACACTACAGTCAGTTGAAGTCGGCCTGACACACACTAGCAGCAGGCAAGCAACTGAAATTACACTAAAGTGTAAAAATTAAATGCCTTTTTTGATGCAAAGTACTGTGCCACACGGGATGACAGGGGTGGGCACTGGCAGTGGGCACACTACAGACAGTGGAAGTCGGCCTGACACACACTGGCAGCAGGCAAGCAACTGAAATTACACTAAAGTGTAAAATTAAATGCCTGTTTTTGATGCAAAGTCCTGTGCCACACGGGATGACAGGGGTGGAGCACTGGCAGTGGGCACACTACAGTCAGTTGAAGTCGGCCTGACACACACTAGCAGCAGGCAAGCAGCTGAAATTACACTAAAGTGTAAAAATTAAATGCCTTTTATGCAAAGTCCTGTGCCAGCCGTTATGAGTGGTAGGCACTGGCAGTGGGCACACTACAGTCAGTGGAAGTCAGCCTGACACACTGGCAGGCAACTAACCTTAGATTAAAGTGTAAAAATTAAATGCCTTTTTTGATGCAAAGTCCTGTGCCACACGGGATGACAGGGGTGGGCACTGGCAGTGGGCACACTACAGTCAGTTGAAGTCGGCCTGACACACACTAGCAGCAGGCAAGCAGCTGAAATTACACTAAAGTGTAAAAATTAAATGCCTTTTTATGCAAAGTCCTGTGCCAGCCGGTATGAATGGTGGGCACTGGCAGTGGGCACACTACAGTCAGTGGAAGTAAGCCTGACACACACAGGCAGGCAACTAACCTTAGATTAAAGTGTATAAATGAAATGCCTTTTTTGATGCAAAGTCCTGTGCCACACGGGATGACAGGGGTGGGCACTGGCAGTGGGCACACTAAAGTCAGTTGAAGTCGGCCTGACACACACTAGCAGCAGGCAAGCAGCTGAAATTACACTAAAGTGTAAAAATTAAATGCCTTTTTTGATGCAAAGTACTGTGCCACACGGGATGACAGGGGGCACTGGCAGTGGGCACACTACAGTCAGTGGAAGTCGGCCTGACACACACTAGCAGCAGGCAAGCAACTGAAATTACACTAAAGTGTAAAAATTAAATGCCTGTTTTTGATGCAAAGTCCTGCTGCCACGGGATGACAGGGGTGGGCACTGGCAGTGGGCACACTACAGTCAGTGGAAGTCGGCCTGACACACACTAGCAGCAGGCAAGCAACTGAAATTACACTAAAGTGTAAAAATTAAATGCCTTTTTTTATGCAAAGTCCTGTGCCACACGGGATGACAGGGGTGGACACTGGCAGTGGGCACACTACAGTCAGTGGAAGTCGGCCTGACACATACTAGCAGCCGGCAAGCAACTGAAATTACACTAAAGTGTAAAAATTAAATGCCTGTTTTTGATGCAAAGTCCTGTGCCACACGGGATGACAGGGGTGGGCACTGGCAGTGGGCACACTACAGTCAGTGGAAGTAGGCCTGACACATACTAGCAGCAGGCAAGCAACTGAAATTACACTAAAGTGTAAAAATTAAATGCCTTTTTTTGATGCAAAGTACTGTGCCACACGGGATGACAGGGGGCACTGGCAGTGGGCACACTACAGTCAGTGGAAGTCGGCCTGACACACACTAGCAGCAGGCAAGCAACTGAAATTACACTAAAGTGTAAAAATTAAATGCCTTTTTTATGCAAAGTCCTGTGCCACACGGGATGACAGGGGTGGACACTGGCAGTGGGCACACTACAGTCAGTGGAAGTCAGCCTGACACACACTGGCAGGCAACTAACCTTAGATTAAAGTGTAAAAATTAAATGCCTTTTTTGATGCAAAGTCCTGTGCCACACGGGATGACAGGGGTGGGCACTGGCAGTGGGCACACTACAGTCAGTTGAAGTCGGCCTGACACACACTAGCAGCAGGCAAGCAACTGAAATTACACTAAAGTGTAAAAATTAAATGCCTTTTTTGATGCAAAGTACTGTGCCACACGGGATGACAGGGGTGGGCACTGGCAGTGGGCACACTACAGTCAGTGGAAGTCGGCCTGACACACACTGGCAGCAGGCAAGCAACTGAAATTACACTAAAGTGTAAAAATTAAATGCCTGTTTTTGATGCAAAGTCCTGTGCCACACGGGATGACAGGGGTGGGCACTGGCAGTGGGCACACTACAGTCAGTTGAAGTCGGCCTGACACACACTAGCAGCAGGCAAGCAGCTGAAATTACACTAAAGTGTAAAAATTAAATGCCTTTTTATGCAAAGTCCTGTGCCAGCCGTTATGAGTGGTAGGCACTGGCAGTGGGCACACTACAGTCAGTGGAAGTCAGCCTGACACACACTGGCAGGCAACTAACCTTAGATTAAAGTGTAAAAATTAAATGCCTTTTTTGATGCAAAGTCCTGTGCCACACGGGATGACAGGGGTGGGCACTGGCAGTGGGCACACTACAGTCAGTTGAAGTCGGCCTGACACACACTAGCAGCAGGCAAGCAGCTGAAATTACACTAAAGTGTAAAAATTAAATGCCTTTTTATGCAAAGTCCTGTGCCAGCCGGTATGAATGGTGGGCACTGGCAGTGGAGCACACTACAGTCAGTGGAAGTAAGCCTGACACACACAGGCAGGCAACTAACCTTAGATTAAAGTGTATAAATGAAATGCCTTTTTTGATGCAAAGTCCTGTGCCACACGGGATGACAGGGGTGGAGCACTGGCAGTGGGCACACTAAAGTCAGTTGAAGTCGGCCTGACACACACTAGCAGCAGGCAAGCAGCTGAAATTACACTAAAGTGTAAAAATTAAATGCCTTTTTTGATGCAAAGTACTGTGCCACACGGGATGACAGGGGGCACTGGCAGTGGGCACACTACAGTCAGTGGAAGTCGGCCTGACACACACTAGCAGCAGGCAAGCAACTGAAATTACACTAAAGTGTAAAAATTAAATGCCTGTTTTTGATGCAAAGTCCTGTGCCACACGGGATGACAGGGGTGGACACTGGCAGTGGGCACACTACAGTCAGTGGAAGTCGGCCTGACACATACTAGCAGCAGGCAAGCAACTGAAATTACACTAAAGTGTAAAAATTAAATGCCTGTTTTTGATGCAAAGTCCTGTGCCACACGGGATGACAGGGGTGGGCACTGGCAGTGGGCACACTACAGTCAGTGGAAGTCGGCCTGACACATACTAGCAGCAGGCAAGCAACTGAAATTACACTAAAGTGTAAAAATTAAATGCCTTTTTTGATGCAAAGTACTGTGCCACACGGGATGACAGGGGGGCACTGGCAGTGGGCACACTACAGTCAGTGGAAGTCGGCCTGACACACACTAGCAGCAGGCAAGCAGCTGAAATTACACTAAAGTGTAAAAATTAAATGCCTTTTTTATGCAAAGTCCTGTGCCAGCCGGTATGAATGGTGGGCACTGGCAGTGGGCACACTACAGTCAGTGGAAGTAAGCCTGACACACACAGGCAGGCAACTAACCTTAGATTAAAGTGTATAAATGAAATGCCTTTTTGATGCAAATTCCTGTGCCACACGGGATGACAGGGGTGGGCACTGGCAGTGGGCACACTACAGTCAGTTGAAGTCGGCCTGACACACACTAGCAGCAGGCAAGCAGCTGAAATTACACTAAAGTGTAAAAATTAAATGCCTTTTTCATGCAAAGTCCTGTGCCAGCCGGTATGAGTGGTGGGCACTGGCAGTGAGCACACTACAGACAGTGGAAGTCGGCCTGACACACACTAGCAGCAGGCAAGCAGCTGAAATTACATTAAAATGTAAAAATGAAATGCCTTTTTTGATGCAAAGTCCTGTGCCACATGGGATGACAGGGGTGGGCACTGGCAGTGAGCACACTACAGTCTGTGGGCCTGCAGCTCCTCACACACAGGCAGGCCAGGCAACTGCAATATGTATATAAAGGGAATGAATAGCAGACTAATGTTGCAGCCCTAAAAGGGCTTTTGGGGTGCTGTCAGGACGCTGTCCTTACAGCAGAGATCAGATGAGTCTTTCAGGACTGGAGTGGACACTGAATTCACTAGCCTAGCTATCGATTTCCCTATTAAATCAGCAGCAACTACACTCTCCCTCCTCTCACTAAGACTGCAAATTCCAAATGAATCTAAAATGGATGCTGTTCAGGAGATGGGAGGGTCTGGGAGGGAGGGTATGCTGCTGATTGGCTGGAATGTGTCTGCTGACTGTGAGGTACAGGGTCAAAGTTTGCTCAATGATGATGTATAGGGGGCGGACCGAACATCGCATGTGTTCGCCCGTTGAGGCGAACGCGAACAAGCTATGTTCGCCGGGAACTGTTCGCCGGCGGATAGTTCGGGCCATCTCTACATATAATATATCCTCATGAAAAGTGTTTTTAAGTGGTGTAAAGAATCTTATAGGCCATTCTGGAATTTTGGGAATAGGGTATGCAAATGAGCTATCAACAAGCTCTCTCTCTAATGCTACCAGATGTAAGGTAGCTATCCTTTAAGTTAATGTTCAACCTTTTTAAAAAGCCTTGATACATGACTTGGCATGACTTGGACAAGAACCCAATAGTCACTCTGAGCACCAAAGATCCTGTGTGCAGAAGGTAAAAACTTACAGAAGTTCAACCATCACTGCAGTATTCCATCAATCTGGGCATTATAGCGGTGGCCAGAAAGAAGCCTCTCCTCAGTAAAAGACACATTTACAAAAAAAAGGCCCTAAAAGACTCTCATACTGTGAGAAACAAGATTATAAGGCAGATTTATCATTAGTTGTTAAACCTACTCCACATTCTTCTCTTGTTAAAGTCAGTTTTTGCAAAGTCTGATTTATGTAGGTTAGTTTTTAACTTTGATAAATCTGGAATGCCCAATGCTAGTTTTTCTAGCTCGAAGATTCTGGCTAAAAAGTCGCATTTTTAAAAAAGTCGCACGGCAAATGAATGTAAAAGTCGCATTGCTTGCAGCGAAATTTAAGACAAATGTAAGGTCAGTGCCATATGGAGCACCACTCACATGCATAAGAGGACTATGGATTAGAGTAAAGAAGCGAACGACTACTTTTGCTAAACAACGAAAGCAGAGACTCCTGCTTTATATGTTTGCTTTGCATCTTATAAAGCTTCGAAATGTAAACCAGTAATAAGATAGGCTAGAAATTATTAATTAGAAATTCTGTAAATATACGGAAATGTCAATCCACAAAGATAAATGCTGACACCTTTTTGGATTCATAACGTTTAAGGGGAAATAATCGAACAACAAGGTTAATTAATTCATATTTTTAAATTTATTTGACATTACATTTTTCCCAAAAATTTGTGAAAACAAAAAAACTTTGCATTAAAATCAAAATAAAAGTATTTAATTGATTTCAACAATTTCATATGGAACTTCAATAATTTAGAAAGCGCCATAACTAAGGTAAGTAAAAAACGATTCATTTCTGTTGCTAGTTAAATTTAAAGCAACTGTGACAATTGGAGGAATTTAAGCATACTCTTGAGTTGGGTGGTTTTGCCCAATTTTTTCGCCTTTTTGCGACTATAACAAAAGTCGCAATAGTAAATGTAACTTGAATGTCATTTAAATATGTCAACACGCCCATATTTTAAAAAATGGAGTGGCTGGTGTAAATCATTAAAAAGTCGCAAAAAATTGCTCAAAACCATCAACTGCGCAAATTTTTGCGACTTTTTGATGCCAAAAACCAGACTAGCAGCAATGATAAATCTGCCTTTATGTGCTCTGATGAAACCAAGATTGAACTTTTTGGCCTCAATTCTAAGCCTCATGTTTGGAGGAAACATGAACTACCCAATACCATCCCTACAGTGAAACATAGATGGTGGCAGCATCATGATGTCTGGGTATTCTTCAGTGACTGGGACAGGGAGACTGGTCAGGTTTGAGGGGAAAAGAATGGTGCAAAGTACATAGATATTACAAATGAAAACCTGCTCCAGTGTGCTCTGGACCTCAGCCTGACCAAATGACTACCTTCTAACAAGATAATGACTCTTAGCACACAGACAAGAGACAACACAGGAGTAGCTTAGGGACAACTCTGTGAATGTCCTTAAATGGCACAACCAGAGCACTGGCTTGAACCCAATCAAATATCCTCAAATCCAGGTGTCCAAATCTTGTGTACCCAAGAAGACTCTATAAGAATGTATTGAATCTCCCATAGGCTTCAATTATAATTCATTGCAGACTATGGGAGAAGCGATATGACAAACACTTATTCAAGTCCGCTATGAGGACTTAAAAAGTGTGTAAAAAGTTAAAAAAGTTTTTAACAATATAAAAACTTAAAAATATAAAAAGATCCCCATATTAAAAATAAAAACAAATGAACAATATAAAAATAAAGATCATAGGCTTTACCATGTCCCAAAATGCCTGTACTATTAAAATATAAAAGTATTGATCCTCTACGGTGAACGCTGTAATAGAAATAAAATCCAAATGCCTGATTCTCAGATTTTAAATTAATTAAACTGTGGCCGAATTGTGTTTTTCCAATTCCACCCCATTTGGAATTTTTTCCCACTACACCATATCAGGACTGCCAACTGAGCAAGCCCTAATACATAAAATGTACAATTGTGCTTTTTTCCTGTGTCTGTAAAAAATATGTGTTTGATTTTTTTGAGGTTGGCGGTACATGACTAGATTCTTTTGGTTGTAATTATCATAATAATACAGTGCTGCTGTCTGAGAGTAAGCTGTTCAAAAGGACATCCCTGTGTCAGTCCAGGTCCTGTGTCGGACGGAGGACAGGGAGTTGAGAGCTGGACTGTCCGGCCTAAAACGGACCTCTGTCCACCCTAGGGGCAGGCTGCTATGGAGGTCACAGTTAAGGGGATGGTCCGCTATGGAGGTCAGTGTTAAAGGGACCCGCTGGGACCCACACCTACAATGTGCAGCCACCCTCCACTGCGCATGTGCAGCCGCCCTCTATTCATTTCTATGGGATGGCTGACAATAGCCGAGGCTATTTCTGTCTGCCCCATAGAAATGAATGAGAGCATGGGCCACGCATGCGCGGTGCACTCCCATTCACTACTATGGGAGCAGCGGGTAGCAGCTCTTGGTGGTGGACGGACCCTGGGAAATCCAGGGTTCTCCAGCCACAGCACTCCTCGCTTCGTTCTCGTTGTAGGTGCGGGTCCTAGCGATGGGACCCGTACCTATCAGACAATGGGGCATATCCTAGCGATATGCCCCTATTGTCTGAGATGGGAATACCCCTTTAAGAGGCAGATTGATGCATAGGCCACTGTTCTGTTTTGAAGAAACATACATGCAGTCGTGAACAGCAAATAATATTTTTTTTTTTACACTAATACACGCCAAAAAGGGCTGTAATTTTCTCACTTCACCACACAACGACTAATAAGCCTCTTTTTTCACCACTAATACACGCAAAAAAAGGCTTTAGAACATATAACTGTGGCTGTAAACGGCAAATAATACTTTTTTTTTGCACTAATACACAATAAAAAGGCCTGTAATTGTCCCACTTCACCACACAACGGCTAATAAGCCCCCCTTTTCCCCCCACTAATACACAACAAAAAAAACCTTTAGAACATATAACTGTGGCCTTGAACGGCAAATAATACTTTTTTTGCCACTAATACATGGCAAAAAGGATGTCATTTTCCCACTTCACCACACAATGGCTAATAAGCCTTTTTTCTTTTTCCCCACTAATACAAGCCAAAAAAAGACTTTAGAACATATAACTGTGGCCGTAAACGGCAAATAATTATTTTTTGCCACTAATACACGCCAAAACCAACTGTACTTTTCTCACTTCACCACACAACGGCTAATAAGCCCCTTTTTCCCCTACTAATACATGACAAAAAACAACAACTTTAGAACATATATATAACTGCACCACACAAGGGCTAATAAGACCCCAATCACAAGAACGGTTTGCTGGAATTACATAGGTATTGCAAACTAGTGATGAGCGACAAGGGCAATATTTGAATTTGCGATATTTTGCAAATATTTTGGGAATATTCGTCATAAATTAGACAAGTTCGAGAATTTGAGATTATTTTCTTGATTACGAAAATCTGCAATGTAATATTCGCGTACAATAAAGGCGTGGGTCATTATTGCTACATTTTTCAAGCTGCTAGAAGTTTCCTGAGACTGGAGAAAATGGTTGGCACGGCAGAACATTACAATAGCTTTTTTATGCAGCTAGAGTGCTCCAATATATTCGTGATTGTGCAAATCGGTAATTAATGATGCGCATATTTTTGCAACTTTACATTTTAGCCGGTCTGACTAAATATTAGTGATTGGTGCACTAAGTATTGTTGTGAACTTAAAAAATTTAAAAGTGACAGGCTTCCCAATATGCCACCTGGTTTTATTATTTTCCAAAATAGCAAGCTTCTTAAAAACACATTTATAAAAATATCACAAGTATTTCATATAACAATTATTAGTCCCGATATAAATATATGAATAATTGCAATAGTGCGGAGCTCTCGCATAAAAAACAAAAAATTAAGAATACTGTAGTTAAAACTATTTGGCCGGATAGATGAGACAATGTATTTATCAAACATTTCTGTCCTTATATAGGCACTTTAACTCCGCAATAAAATACACAGATTTTGATTTTAGCATCTCTGTTTTTCTTGTTTAGTTGTAACTAATATTTGTGCACATTATTGTTACGTAAATTGCACCGCTTAATGGTAGTTGGTTTATAATAAGCTTGTTAGATATATATCTTTGCTTTAGCTCTATGGCTCTGGTTTGAATATAGGAGCTATGTTAGCGGTGTGGGCCTGTACCGTACTCACACTCAATCTGGTACAGGTATATGCCTGTGCCGTATTTGAGATATATTCAGACTTGGTCCGGTACAGTGGGTCTTATTGGTAACAACCTGTATAAGCTTTTATTCAGGTATATCTGATTAGTTACTCACGACTCCACTGGCTTCATCCTGACTCTATCCACCAAATCTGCACAGATATCAATCAGCCCGTGTTGGCCTCTCAGCTGCCTCCTTCAATCGCTCAGAGCAGCTGTCTTCTTCGGTAACTCTGAGCACTCTGCTTACTTTGCACCTCCAAAGCATTCGTGCATAAGTTAAGTGCTGTTAAGGCATATAGACGCAGTATAATCTCATCCACATCTATATGGCCCACCAGACGCGTTTCGAAACTAAGTTTATTCCTCAATGGTATAACTTCAAATGTTTGAAAACCGGACTTCATGTTGGATCCTTTTCAATCCTCCTACTTTAGGTTACTTCAAAAGTCCGACCTGGATCTTCTGGATATATATGTCATTCACATGTTGCGTTATAAGAAGCTGTGGAATACTATAGGCAGTCTTTAGACTATATATGTATGGGACACTTGCTGACCGATTTTATTTTTACATTTTTTCAAACCCTTTATTCTTTTTGATTTTTAATTTTTGATAATTATCCATTATGAAGGTGATTCCACAAGTGTCTCAAAGATAATGTATATACACAAAGAAATCTGCCCAACATCCATGAAATACGTCTCCAATGTGTACTACCATTACATTCTCATACATATTTTGCGTTTTCTGCCTATTGTATAGCACCATATGTGACTCTTCCTATAGATATTGATATATGGGAATGCATGGCCAATATTACAACATATAACTAAAACAATAAATCATACGATACCACTGCCGTGTATATTACGGCTATATTGCCATACACATTTTGGGCCTGATTTATCATTAGCTAAAGTCACTTTTGTAGACTCAAAAAGTCGCAAAAAAATGCGCAAACGCTAAAATTGCACATTTTTTTGCGACTTTTTTATGCCTAAGTTTAAACACTCCAGTTTTGTGAAAATGGGCGTGTTGACTTATGCAAATGAGACTGAAGATAGATTTACTATTGCGACTTTTGAAAATTATCGCAAAATAGTCGCAAAAAAGAGCGCAATCTCACTTCAGTCAGGACCATGCTTATCTTGTGGATACTTGTCTTTATAATTGAACATTGGTCTGAAACCACATTGAACTTTTTTTTTTTTTTTTATTTATCTGCACTCTTTTCAAATAAAGTTGCAATAGAATTTTGAAAACATTTTCGTTTTTTTTTGGTTGGCCTTTCTAAAAAATTGATTTACAATATATGATAAATTTAAAATATGTTAAAGTCATCCATTGTTCATGTATTTCATTATGAGAAATAGGTTCTAAAATTGGGGAATACAAGTATAATTAATTATAAATTGGCTGGTAAAATATAAAAAAGCAGTTTGGTAGCAAGTTTATGGTAATGAGATTGAATGTAAACATTCCATCCACTATTTTTTGGAAAAGGACAAATTGGCTACTTTGAAAAAAACATTCAGGGGAAAAACTATTGCTTCCGTGTCTGTACTAATTAAAATAAAATATCTATTTTACAAAAAGTGCACGGCCTATGCCATTTATTTCGTGTCCTGTGACAATCACAAGCCACATTATTGAGTTCCAGGCTAGCTGCTTGATGCAATTATTTATCGAGGTGGCCATTGCTTAATGATGGTGCATGCCACAGCGAATGTGCCATGTTGACTTGTACTAGCAGAGTACAGTACAGAACAAGCTTGTCAATTTTCATGGTTCGACTGTATTAATTAAATTAAACCAAACATGTTGCATGCGCTGTTACATTGCACATTCAAAAGCATGAGGCTTTATGAAAGACGCAGGCAGCACTGGTTTTTGATGTGCCGACTCTTGATCCTAGTGTACGTCCTCACAGCCTGACTCCTCTCTGTTTGCTCATGTAAGGATAGTAATTCAAGTGTGGATTACCGTGGATTTAAAAATAAAATACATGCCTACACTGTTTGAAAAGCTTATATACAGTGAGCATGTTTCATTTTTAAAATCAGATTTGACCTTGTCCACCTGTATTGTGGGTCATCACTGGGACACTGTTCTGGGCGGGAGGGGTTTTATGTGGATGACACATAGCCTAAGATGCTATACAGATCCCCTCTTAACTGTGTAATCCACACAGCCAGCATCAATGAGATTGGAAAACCACAGCACGCCTAGTTGCCTTTTTTTAGAAAAATTACATTATATGCAATGTTTATACTTGCATGGTCTTTTAAAAGTTATGGCTTGAAAAAGACCGGCCCCAGTAATTCGTTGCATATATTGCAAGGTGTGCTGTGGTTTGCATATCTCATTGATGCTGGCCTAGTGGGACGCAATCGACTGGCGCCTTACACTGCATGCTCCACCATCTTAAAGGCTAGGATGCTGATGTGCCGCCAATTCTCCAAAAGAGACCCCTCATGCGACTTTTACCTAAATATAACAGGCGACTTTTTTTAAAATGCGACTTTTAAAAGGCAAACTTCACAACGAAAACCAACAAGAAGAAAACCACATTTATCACTGTCTAAAAGGACCATTGATAAATATGTCTTAGCAAAAACTGACTTTGGCCATAAATGAAAGTGGAGTGTTTTTTACACCCTAAATATTTTACCTTATCCTATAGAAATAAACATATGGAAGTGCATGGCCAATGTTCTAATATGATGATATCATATGATGATATAATCTATATCCATCAAAAATAAAAAATAAATAAAAAAATAAAATAATTTAACAATAAAAATAAAAATAGAAATAAAAAGAAATAAAAAAACTCTATATTCTTCTTCCACACCTAAAAATGAGTGTTTCTGATGTCCTTATCTTGAATCTGTTAGATGCTCCTCCTTTAAAACCAAATTAGCTGGTGAGCTCTCTCAGTCAATATTAATTTAGATTGTTGTGAACTTGCCTATAGCATGTATGTATGTATGTATAGCAGAACCTATCACACTACCTAACACCCTGCACTGGAACCAGCTACACTATATCACAATCTAACCTACACTGACTATCTCTCACTAACTATCTGTATTACATATATAAGCTAACTATCTAATGTAATATGACACAGTAAAGCACAGAGCACAGCAATGACACTGCTGTCTCTCTCAGAACTGTAATAAACTGCAGAAAATGGCTGCTGCGGAGGTTCTTATATAGTAAAGGGGAAGGCAACTTTCCTATTGGTCGCTAGGGATGTTGCCAAGCTCAGACAAAGACATTGCAGCGTTCTCATTGGCCCACAAGCAAGAAGTACGGGAGGGATCATGGGTTCAGAGGAAAAAAATCTAGTATATTCGCAAATGCGAATATATAGCACTATATTCTAAATATTCGCGAATTATCAAAGTGGCGATATCCGCGATAAAAATTCGTGATTCGAATATTCGCGCCCAACACTAGTGCAAACCTGAAATGAGCAGCAGTAAAATGGTATTTTGGATCGGAGTCACTGAGTCAGTGCAACAAGGTGTAATTGGATTTTTCCTAATACCCAGTCTGTAAACTCCCCTACTGAACCTTGTTCTACTTCAATACTGTGGAATATTCCTCCCTATACTTTCCCTACACTTCTAATGCTCTTTCCCTGAACTTCTATTGAGCAAAATATAAGTTAAGTCTTTCCTAGCACTGTCCCTAGCGCCGGCTAACATCTCTCCGTGCACTAAGTACACTGGAAAATGGCTGAATCCAAGATGGCTGAGGGCTGTGACATCACAGGGCTGGCTGGCTGCTGATTGTCTGCATGCATGGCATTGTGGTTGATCCTTCCTTCCCAGAGTTCCTTGCTCTATGTCCTAACATGTGCAGCAGGCATTTTAGCAAAAAATGCGATTCGTTACCACGAAGCGTGAGGAAGTTTGGATTTGGTAGAAATAGACTAATTACTGAAATTCAGATCAAATTCCACTTCGTCAGCTTTAATTCGCTCATCTATAATATTAACAGAAAAGATGACTGACTCCAGAGCAAGGACATTGAAAAAGTGACATAAAAAATACATGTATGCAACATCCATCTTAAAGAGCTGATTCTTATATGCTAAGCATTGTATACATTTACAGATGGTATTATTAATCATCTGTAATTAGTATTAATTGCATTACAGATTACACTTATTACCACCACAAAATCACATTGTTCTGTTAACGAGCTTGATGCTGAACATACTGCTTCAGCGGTCATGAGCCAATGGTGCTGGCATCACGATTCCCATCGCTAAGGTAGTAATGACAGTATAACAGCTAGTGCTGAGCGAATTGAAGTGAAACAAATTGACTTCGATCTGAAGTTCAGGAAAAATTTGATTCGCCACAAAGCCAAATTTCTTCTCGCTTTGTGGTAAGGAATCAATTTTTCCTGAAATTTGTTTAAAAACAAACTGTACTCACCTCATCCATTTACTCACGGCTATCTTGATGGAACAAACCCTGCAAAATCTTGTGCACAGGGACATGTGACGTCACCACGTCAGTGCGCCAGGCATATTGACGTCATCAGTGATAATGTCACTGCATACGGCCAGCGTGATGACATCATGTCACTGAGCATCATGTCACTGAGCTTTAGCTGCAGTCTATCAAGGTACATCAAGGACCATGTGATTGAACCATGTGATGTGACGTTATCACAGGTCCTTTAGGCTGCAGCTAAAGCTTGAAGAGAGAAGAGAGATCGCGATCAAGTGGCTAAGGTAAGTTAAGTTTTTTATTTTTAACCACTTAATCAACATTCTACAAAGCATTCTTTATTGAGAATGCTATTATTTTCCTTATAACCATGTTATCAGCGAAAGAGGCCTTAAGGTCAGTGGCTGCAGCACTCACATTCTAGCTGCTTGGAAATAAAAGAGGGGGCTGGTGCTGAATCAGTGGGGCATCGAGGAGTTGAGTAGTGTTTTTTTATTTTACAGAATTTGCTGTCTTATTATTATTTTTTTTTTGAGAAATATAATCCCTTTAAATATTTAGTGCATAACACATCTATCAGGACCAGAGATAAACGAGTTTCCCAAGATTGGTTTCACGTCTGACTCGATAAAATCGGCTTTCAGATTTGTTTTAGTTCTGATAGTGCCCCCAACTGTTGTTAAAAGTTGTGTATAACATTCTGAGGATTGTATCTAACCTGTTTCAAGCTCTTTAATGCCAAGACAGCATTAGTAATGACAAAGTGACAGTGATATATAGCTATAGTTAAACAGATGGTAGCTAGTGTCAACGAACAAAATGTTTAAAAACACACTGCACTGTTAGATTCGTTATGTTTTTAAAATTTAAAATATATATAATTTCCATCATTGAATCCCAAGTGTCCTAGCACCCATGAGTTCAGTAAAATCTCCTCTTCCTTGCATAAAAGCTCTTTTAGCCTGTCACCACCTGTAGGCCACACAATTGCTCATTAAAGAGAACTTGTCACAACTCTTGACATGTCTATCAAAAATAATTTTATTCCATACTAAATGACAGTTGTGGATCCTCTTTTCTTATGACTCTATGTTGTGTCATTCCTCTGTTATTCCTATTAGAAGTTTATGAATTAATTGCCAACTGGATGTTACCATTGAGGTAGGTGTCCTTGCAGAGTCTGATGCTGTCCAATTGGTGCTGTCCAAAGTCAAACTGAGAAGGAACCAACCCCCTTTCCCCCACTGGTAACACCAAGTTGGCAATTCATTCATAAACTTCTAGTTCGAATAACAGAGAAATGGCATAAGAGTTACATGATAAGATTCGCCAGAATTGTTCTTGCATTGCAAGTAGTTACTTAACCCCTTAAGGACCCTAGGATGGCGCCCGCTCCTGCCTGATGCGGGCGTGATCGCTGCGGGGTCCAGCTGTTTCCTGTAGCTGAGCCTCGCGGCTAATGATCGCGGTCGGTAGCGATGCCGATCGCAATCATTTAACCCCGCAGATCCCATGGTCAATCCTGGAAGTAAAACTTTCGACAGCGCTCCGGCTCCCCTAGTAGTGATCGGGGAATCGCAGCGCTGGATGTAATAGCCTCGAACTCAATGAATGATTCGAGGCTACTACTTACTATTTCCTTTGCAGCCCTTGTTAGCAATAGGGCTTCATAGGAAAGTAGTAAATCCTCATAAACTCCAATACAAGTGTATTGGAGTTTATGATAGAAGCAATCAGAAGACTGATTTATATAGGTCCCTATGGGTCCTATATAAAAGTGTAAAAAGAAATGAAAAAAATTGAAAAATACTAAAATAAAAAAAAAACTAAAAATTCAAAGCCTCCCCTTTCCCCAAAATTGAAATAAAATAATAAAAAAATAAAAAAATACACATCATGGGTGTCGCAATGTGCGAAAACGCCCGTAGTATAAAAATATAAAAATATATTCCCCATACGGTAAACAGAAAAACGGAAAAAAGCGCCCAAATGGCCGATTCGCCGTTTTTGGATGCTTCATTTCCTCAAAAAAAATTAAATAAAAAGTGATCAAAAAGTCCTACACACCCCATAATGGTATCAACTAAAACTTAAGATCGCCCCACATAAAATAAGCCCCCCATACAATGCCATACACTTAATTACAAAAAGTTATAGGGGTCAAAATATGGCGACAAAAAAATCCCCTTTTTGATTTTTTTCACTATCAAAGCATAAGAAAAACAATACATATTGAGTATCGCGGATTCGTACTGACCTGTATAATAAAACTAAATGGTCAGTTTTATCGCACATCAAACTTCGTAATTTAACCCCTTAGTGACCAAGCCTGTTTGGGCCTTTATGACCAAGCGTTTTCGTCCTTTTTCATGGTCTCGTTCCCAGAGCTATAACTTTTTATTTTTCCGTCTATATAGCAGTATGGGGGCTTGTTTTTGCAGGACAAGTTGTAGTTTTTAATAGTGCCATTTTGGGGTACACATAACTATGTTATTAACTTTTATTAACTCTTTCTGGGAGGGAGAAGGGAAAAATAGTACTACTGCGATCATGCGTTTCTACAATATAAATTTTACGGTGTTCATTATTCGGTAAAAGTAACATAATATTTTCATTCCCTGGGTCAGTACGATTACAGGGATACCAAATACTTATAGTTTTTTTAAGTTTTACTACTTTTTTTTCAATAAAACCCCTTTTTTTAACAAAAAAAAATGATTTTGCATTGCCACTTCCCAGGACCCATAACTTTTAAAAAAAAAATTCTATGGAGTTGTGTGAGGGCTTAATTTTTGCGGGACGACTTCTATTTTTTATTGGTATAATTTTTTAGTAAATTCCACTTTTTGATCGCTTGTTATTTCATTTTTTTCTGTGAAAATTAAGAATAAATTAGAAATTCGGGCTTTTTTTTTATTTATTTTTTAACGGCGTGTACTATAGGGGATAATTTATGTAATATTTATGTAGTGCCGGTTGTTACGGACGCGGCAATACCAAACATGTGGGGGATAATTTTGTTTTGCAATTTTTTCATTGAAAGCGTATTTTCAATGGAAAAAAAAGCATATTTTATATTTCATGGAATTTTTTTATTTAATAAATGTGTATTTTTTTCTAATTTTTTTTACTACTTAATAGTCCCACATGAGGACTATAATATACAGTATTTTGATTGCTTTTAAAATGTAATGCATTATATCTATAATGCATTACATTTTAAATGCAGTGCAATTCTACCTTTGACCAGCAGGCTACGCCAGAGAGGCATAGCCTGCTGGTGAATACTTCAGGGCAGGCTCAGGGCCCTGCCGGAAGGAAGGTGAGCTTCCCAGCCCATCAGCACCCGCGATCGCATCTGCGGGGTGCTGATGGTGACAGAGGAGTTCGCTCCCTCTGTCAACCCTTTACATGCGCAGGCGCCATTGTGCCCGGCATGTAAGGGGTTAAACAGCCCGGATCGGCACTCCTGCCGGCCCGGGCTGTTAGAGCAGGGTCGCGGCTCTCATGTGAGAGCCGGGCCCGCGCTCCCCGCTGCACGGGGGGACCCGTGCAGCGCTTAGACTGGGCCGCCGTAAAAATGCGGCAGCCCAGCCTAAGGCCCCTTAGTGACCGCCGTAAAAACACGTATGGGTGGTCACTAAGGAGTTAAACCCGTAAAACTTTGGTGGAATTGCTTTTTTTTTTGCAATTTCACCCAATTTCAAATTTTTTCCCCGTTTCCCACTACATCATATGCAATATTAAATGGTGGCGTTGGAAAGTACAACTTATCCCACAAAAAAAAAGCCCTCATATGGCCATGTGAACGGAAAAATAAAAAAGTTATGGCTCTCGGAAGGCAGGGAGCGCAAAACGAAAACGCAAAAATGAAAAAATCCTGAGTCCTTAAGGGGTTAAAGGGGACATGTCATCAACTTTATGCTGCCCATACTAACGGCAGAATAAAGTAGAGACAGAGTGAGTTGATTTCGCGGTCTGTCATCTATAAGTTAAAATTAAAATTAAGTAGTTGCCTCGAGCCAACATCACAATCATTGCAGACTGGGCCTGGAAAAGAGTCCCGGCCACCTGAGAAAGAGTCCTGGTTATTCATGAATTCTTGCTCTCCTGCCCACCTGCTGATGACTGACAGTCTTCTACCAAGTTTTCTCCCTTTCTCTCTAGGAGAGAACTGCCAATCATCAGCAGATAGGTGAGTGTGCAGGAGATTATGAATAACCATGACTCCTTCTCAGGTAGATTTGACTCTTTTCAGGGCCTGTGCTGTAATGATTATGATGCTGGTTCTCGGCAACCATTTACTTTTGCTCATAAGTGACACACCGCTGAAATAAGCATTTTCTGTCACTACTTTATACTGCCCTCAGTGAGGTCAGCATAAAGTTGATGACAGCTTCCCTTCAAGGTGGAGTTACAGGTCTTCTTTAAGATGCTGTGTCAGTTGGAGAATCAGAGTGTTGGTCACATGACAGGCAGCAACTCACAAATATGGCCTCATGTAAAAATATTGCCCTCCCTACAAGTTACATATTGTACTTTTCGAACCGAACAAAGAATAATGATATTTCTCGGAGTGCTTCTTTAAATGCTATTTACTTAGTTCTGTTATTTCACAGTGACTAGTCAGCTAGGAATGAATCGCTGGAAAATTCACACCATGACACAATAGTATAAATTTCTGTTTGCCTTTGTAGAGAGTTGATTAATGTATCTGCAAGTGATTTAGATGGAAAAGTGATTGGTTTCATATCTTGAAGTAAAATAATGTCTAGTACTTTAAAATCAACTGAAGTTCTGCTTGAGTGGTGACTTCAAATTTTGGCAGAAGATGGATTTATTTCTTATAAAAGCAACACTTTGAAATGCATTCCTCTGGAAATGTGACTGTAACTTGATTATTCAACTATAAAAAAATAAAAAATAATCCAGAAAATGTTATAGTTGATAGCATCCCTAGGGTTTGACTAGTTATGCGGAAAATCACCAACATAAATTGACTCTAGATTTGATAACATGCTAATTGCCTTGAAATTATGCTAATATTAGTGTAAATCCTTGAATTGAAATAAGATAAAATTGTTATACTGAAAGAAAATACAGAATAATAAAAAATATATTATATTTGTTTTTAAAAGTTGTGTATGACATTCTGAGCATTGTATCTAACACCTTTCAAACTCTTTAATGCCAAGACAGCATTAGTAATGACAAAGTGACATATATAGCTATAGGTAAACAGATGGTAGCTAGTATCAACAAACAAAATGTTTAAAAACACACTGCACTGTTAGATTCATTTTAAAATTTAAAATTATGTGATCTGTAAAATGGTAGCTGCCATTTGGTACGATTCATGCGAGAAAAATCAGAAAAGCTTTGGAGTCACCAAAATTAGAATTTTTGGGGAAATAACAATAACCTAACAAATGTTATTAACAAATGACAAATGTAAATAACACAATGTAACAAATAAATTTAATCTGTGTAGATCTATTTGCTTGTCTTTAGTCATGGATTGGAAAAAAATAAACAAATGGGGGAACGCTTTAAAAAAAAATAATTGAAAGAGTGGGTGCAGAACTTCAAATGACCCAGATCAAAGGTCAGCAGTCCAACCTCTACAGAAAGGAATGAAACAGGGATGAGGCAGCATGTAGTAACCTCCAAACATTTGTAGGCATTGTTTATCCATAAATACAGAACCATTTTTAATCTTAAAAATGGCTCCAATGAGAGTTAAATGTTGTGCTGTAAACTATGGATGAATAAATCCTTACACTTGGCTGAAAGCCAATTTCTTTCCATCGTGACATGGATATATTGCTAATATACTTCATGTTCTAAATTGACTTGGAACAAGAAGGGGAGGACAGGTTTGATTGATTGCTCACATACACTTGTAATAATAATTAAAATAATGATCATAAATACAATAATAAGGTATGATGTATGGAGTAGGCCCAGGAGGTGAGACTGCTCCATACACAACTGATGCTGCAAGTTTTATACAGCTGTCACTGGCTTGCAGTGGCCAGGATAGGCTATCCTGACCATTTAAGGCTAATTTCACCCTCCAGTCATTTTCGGTGGCTGAGGATTGCCAACAACTGTGACACAACCTTACGGAAGCACCATCAGTGTCTCAGCAGGTCACATTTACCTCATTGGGGTTGGAAAAGAATATCATGGCACAATATAACCCCAAGTATAGGGTAAGTACGTGAAGTGTATAAAGCACACTGGATTCTTGTATACCCCAAGAAGCATCTAACTTTCCTTATATATCTTTTTTTACCTGACACTAGGGACAGGAATATCGATCGCACAATATCAGGTAAGAGATGAGATTTATTCTTACCTGATATTGTGCGATCAATATCCCTGTCCCTAGTGTCAGGTAAATACTATATAGAGAAAGTTAGACATATGTTTCCATGGCGATGATCCTGTAAGTTACTATACACCTTTACCGGTGTTCCTACATAATTTTAATTGACACACAGGAGTCGGTGATGAACACATTTATTAATTAATGTATATTTACATATGATATGATGTTCACACATGAAAAATATACTGCATTATAATTTATGGTTGCACTAATGTTTAAAAAGATTTGAATCTTGATATATGGATTAATTGTATAAAATTGAGCACATTATTGATCATTAATTTGATCGCTTCTACTACCCTATTTGTGTGCACATGTCACATTGCTTGAGAAAGGCCTCATTGTGTTGAGCTGAAACATTGGAAGTGACTAAAGTGGATCCACCATCTTCACCAAACTGGAGTGCTGCGTCATCCTATGATTAGGATCTATATGAGCTTAATAACCTATGGCCTGGAGGATTGCGCCTACTGTATCAATTTTAACTACTGCTGCTGTTTCTTTTATATATATATATATATATATATATATATATATATATATGAAAGAAACAGCAGCACTAGTCAAAATTGATACAGTAGACTAATCCCTCCAGGCCATAGGTTATTGAGCCCATATAGATCCAAAAATTATGCATCACTCCAGTTTGGTGAAGACGGTGGACCACTTTATTCACTTTATATATATATAATTTCACGATTGAATCCCAAGGGTCCTAGCACCCGTGAGTTCAGTATCATCTCCACTTCCTTGCGTAAAAGCTCTTTTAGCCTGTCACCACTTGTAGGCAATTGATGCAACCAAAATAGGCCACACAATTGCTCATTAAAGAGAACCTGTCACAACTCTTGACATGTCATATTAAATGACAGTTGTGGATCATCTTTTCTTATGACTCTATGTAGTGCTATTCCTCTGTTATTCTTATTAGAAGTTTATGAATGAATTACCAACTGGATATTACCACTGGGGTAGGTGTCCTTGCAGAGTCTGATACTGTCCAATTGGTGCTGTCCATTGTCAAACTGTGCAGGAACCCAACCCCCCACTGGTAACACTAAGTTGGCAATTCATTCATAAACTTCTAGTTCGAATAACAGAGAAATGGCATAAGAGTTACATGAAAAGATTCTCCAGAATTGTTATTGCATTGCAAGTAGTTACTTAAGGTAGGTTACAAGTCCTCTTTTAGATGCTGTGTCAGTTGGAGAATCAGTGTTGGTCACATGACAGGCAGCAACTCACAAATATGGCCTCATGTAAAAATATTGCCCTCACTACAAGTTACATATTGTACTTTTCAAACTGAACAGAGAATAATGATTTTTCTCGGAGTGCTTCTTTAAATGCTATTTACTTAGTTCTGTTATTTCACAGTGACTAGTCAGCTAGGAATGAATCGCTGGAAAAATTCACACCATGACACAATAGTATACATTTCTGTTTGCCTTTGTAGAGAGTTGATTAATGTATCTGCAAGTGATTTAGATGGAAAAGTGATTGGTTTCATATCTTGAAGTAAAATAATGTCTAGTACTTTGAAATCTACTGATGTTCTGCTTGAGTGGCGACTTCCAATTTTGGCAGAAGATGGATTTATTTCTTATAAAAGCAATACTTTGGAATGCATTCCTCTGGAAATGTGACTTTAACTTGATCATTCAACTATTTAAAAAAAATAAAAATCCAGAAAATATTATAGTTGATATCATCCCTAGGGTTTGACTAGTTATGTGGAAAATCGCCAACATAAATTGACTCTAGGTTTGATAACATATTAATTGCCTTTGAAATTATACTAATATTAGTGTAAATCCTTGTATTGAAATAAGATAAAATTGTTATACTAAAAGAAAATACAGAATAATAAAAAAAATTATGATATATTGAAAATATATACCATATAAAACAATTTGATATTTAAATAAAAAAAAAGCAATCAACACATCCCTTCTTTGCTAAAAGAGAGCTGTATTAAAAATACAAACATCCTTAATACCTTGTTGTTGTTGTTTTTTTTATTTGTTGCATTTTAAGAGCCATAATAAGGCCTGTTTCACATCTGCGTTAGACAGATTTGGCAGGCTCTTCCTGATGCTTCACTGGCGGGCGCTGCCAGAATTCCGTCCGTCAAGTTAACTTTAATGGGGACCAGTGGTGATCTGGTTGCAACTCGGCAAATATGCCTTGCATAAGTGTTCATTCAGCCGATCCTCTTCATGTTTTCCGCATTGCGGACGGATGACAGCTGGTCCCCATTATATTTAATGGGACTGGTGGGTATCAGGTAGAAGCCGGCAGTTTCTGATGGAACATCTTGCCAAAATGTCTAACGCAGATGTGAAACAATCCTAAGAATGAGCAAATTGATCCTGAATGAATTGGATTTAGTACAAACTTTGCAAACATTGTGCAAACGAATCAAAAGCTTTTGCAATCTGGTTTGGATTTTTTTTTTTTTGGGGGGGGCATAATTGCCTTAGAGGCTGACAGCTTGGATCAGCCAATCAAAGGAGTAGTAGGAAAGGAGATCTTGAGTCTTACCATCAGAAGCTTTGACATTGTGACAGTGTCTGCCAATCAATGATTATAGAGTTATAAGCAACTATTGTATTGTGATTTGGACCCTATATGGGAAGTATAGGGAAAGAATAGAAAGATATAATTGTGTACACTTTAGGAAATTTGATTAAGGAATGGTTTGAGGAGTCTGTCACAGGAGGTTGATCACACTGTACTTAAAGCCGCTTGCTGCTGCAGCAATTCGGCCTAGTAGTTCTATATCACTAAACAAGCTCCCTGTAAGAAACATTTTTTAAAAAAAAATATGAGCAGAGAGTCAGTTTGTTTTTCTTCAAAACTTCAAGTTTCTATAGTTCAATATTGCCAGCACAGCAACCTAACAACATTCTGCTGCAAATGCTGAGCAATTACAGTTTTTTTCCAGTGAATTATATCTGTCCGTGTTATTAAACGCATTGCATTATAGCAAAAGCATTTTACAGCCATAAGGCTATGTTTATTACAGCAATATTAAATACAGAGACATTTTGTTTTCAAAACCTCAAGTTTCTCTATAGGAGTATTGGCAGTTCATCACCCCAATAGCATTCTGTTGCAAATGCTGAGCTATTGCATATCTTTCCAGTGACTTATTTTCATCCATGTTATTAAACTCATTACATTATATAAAAAGCATTTTAAGGCAATAAAGACTTTTTATACCAATGATGTTAAACACAGAGATTCAGATAAACATATATACCAGGGCTCTATTGCAGCACATGAGGCTGCATCACCAGATCATGGGAGAAAATAGAACTGGCCAGCATTCGGAAACAGAACACATATGTCCTTCTTCTCATGGTCTTCTTTGTGGTAGACAGTGCAGTCTCCTTGTCATTATCATCAGCTGCTTCTTCTCCTGGTCAGACTCCTCATTCTCTGTTCCATTGTAAGACATCCATAAAAGAATGCAATTCTTCTGCACAATTACGTTCTATGTCATTAGCCGCAATATTTGTCAAATTCCATCATCAAGACTTTTGGCCAGATGTCACATTTCAAGAAGCGCATTTCTTCACCAAAATGTCATTTTTCTTTAAAATTGAATCCTTCTCTATACAGTCTGGCATAGTTTTTGCTAAATCCCATCACTATTAATTTTGGCCCATTTTATATATTGGTGCATTTCCGCACTTTCACAAAAATGTAACTCTTCTGCACTCTATGCTATCTGCCACTATTTTTGCCAGATCCCATTACTGAGACTTTTGGCCAGGTGTCAATAGTGGTGCAGTTCTGGGCCTTCACCAAAATTCTAATCTGCAGCATCATATATCAGGAAAGGAAAAGATGTTCAGCTCCAAAAATAGTGGTAGAAAAATCTTGTATCTTTATTCTGTGGCAATAAAAACTTCCATACAGGATGCTAAAGTCAACATGTTTCAGACCATCATATAGTCAAGGTCCTTCCTCATGTCATGTCTTTCTTCTAACGTTAACATATGTGTGTTTGTGTAAACAGGGGCCAGGATCTGCCCCTATTGTGACATCATTTTTGGATACTTGGTGCCAAAAACCAGAGTATTTTCCCATAACACCATATGTTTTTAAACATCATCTACCCCTTATAACACATAATAACAATGGTGCAGTGTGTTCTTAAACATGCATTTGTTTATACCCTCAGACATGCATTTGCCTATAACTATGTATGTCAGTGTCACTCTGACATTATTTACTATTTCCGTGATTGCATTCAAGAGCTTAAAAGGGGGTGGGAGGAGAGAAAGAGCAAATATTTGTAAAAAATGAACGTAAAAAAATCTTTTAATAAAAAAGACTATAGGGTGTTATATACTAATTTTCAGGGCAACTAGAGCAACTTTGATTTGTGATGAATCGATTTGAATACTTCTCTTTTGCAGTGTGTTATACCTGTCAGCATAAGGGCTCATGCGCATGAATTCGTGTTCGTTCCGTTTTTTGCGGACCATATGTGGAACCATTCATTTCACTGGGTCTTCAAAAAAAACAAACTGTTACTCTGTGTGCATTTCGTATGTCCGTTACGCAAATAAAGATAGAACAAAATACGGAATGCACACGGACGTCATCCATAGTTTTTGTGGATCCGTGTTTTGTGGACCACAAAATACATACAGTCGCGTGTATGAGCCCTAAAACTAACAGTCATTCTTCTATATTATTATGCCTCTGGTGTGGTGCCCCCAGCTGCCGTAACAACCCTCCAGCACTCTGTGATTGTGTCACTGGGGGCCAACAGAGAACCAGTAGGAGGATGCTCACTCTGTCTAACCACTTAGATGTCACAATCATATTACTGTAATTGTCTCTGATCTCGGTTGTTGCCGCACAAACTTGACTATGTATTGCAGCTGTCATGGTTCTGCTGCACAGTGACGGTGCCGAGGTGATCAGATATATTACTATGCTCAACAGAGGCGTAGCTAGACAATCCTTCCCCTGAAAAATTATATTGGTTGGTACGGCACTCAGCACAGCACTGAAAAGGAAATAAGGCAGACACAATGCTAAAGTAACTTTTCATTTATTTCCAATCTGAATGCCTCTGTTAAGAATTCAACAGATGCACAGCTTATCGCACATTTGCCAATTATAAATTTGTTATTGAACTTGATGGCAGTCACATTAGTAGAGTTTTGAATCTGGCATCTCTGGTGCTCAAGTTCTAGAGAATTTTTAGTGATGAGCGGTAGGAGCAATATTCGAATTTGAGATATTTCGTGAATATTTGGGTGAATATTCATCATAAATTCGCGAAAATTGGAAATGTATGGAAATATGTGCGTATTGTGTGCGCAATACAGGCGTGGGTCACTATTGCTACATTTTTAAAGCTGCTAGAAGTTTCCTGAAACTGGAGAAAATGGTTGGCATGGCAGAACATTACAATAGCTTTATATGCAGATAGAGTTCCCCGATATATTCGCGATTGTGAAAATCGGCAATTAATGATGCGCATATTTTTGAGCAATATGTACAACTTCACATTTTAGCAGATCTGACTACATATTAGTGATTGGTGCACTAAGTATTTAGCATTTTATGTGGCTGTCGTGGCGCATAACAGGTAATATTTAGCGCTAGGAGGTCAGATTTAGCGTTAGTACCCACTCTAGGAGACAACCGTGAAGGGGTGAGTGGGCTTACTACCTTTTGATCAAAAAGTAAACTAATGTCTCCACTGTTTGCAGGCGTGGATTAGTACACTATGTCCTCTTATGGCTTCTATCTTGGGCAGAGTTCTGGTTGCAAAGTGCTGTTGCATTTATTTTTTTTTTTTTTGGTGCACTAAGTATTGTTATGAACTTGTAACATCACAGCACTATGTATGTATGTATGTATGTATGTAGCATGAATGTATGGACAGCAGAACCTATCACACTCCCTAACACCCTGCACTGGAATCAGCTACACTATATCACAATCTAACCTACACTTACTATATCCCACTAACTATCTGTATTATGTATATACACTCACCTAAAGAATTATTAGGAACACCTGTTCTATTTCTAGATAATGCAATTATCTAGTCAACCAATCACATGGCAGTTGCTTCAATGCATTTAGGGGTGTGGTCCTGTTCAAGACAATCTCCTGAACTCCAAACTGAATGTCAGAACGGGAAAGAAAGGTGATTTAAGCAATTTTGAGCGTGGCATGGTTGTTGGTGCCAGACGGGCCGGTCTGAGTATTTCACAATTTGCTCAGTTACTGGGATTTTCACGCACAATCATTTTTAGGATTTACAAAGAATGGTGTGAAAAGGGAAAAACATCCAGTATGCGGCAGTCCTGTGGGCTGAAAATGCCTTGTTGATGCTAGAGGTCAGAGGAGAATGGGCCGACTGATTCAAGCTGATAGAAGAGCAACGTTGACTGAAATAACCACTCGTTACAACCGAGGTATGCAGCAAAGCATTTGTGAAGCCACAACACGCACAACCTTGAGGCGGATGGGCTACGACAGCAGAAGACCCCACCGGGTACCACTCATCTCCACTACAAATAGGAAAAAGAGGCTACAATTTGCACGAGCTCACCAAAATTGGACTGTTGAAGACTGGAAAAATGTTGCCTGGTCTGATGAGTCTCGATTTCTGTTGAGACATTCAAATGGTAGAGTCCGACTTCGCATAAACAGAGTGAGAACATGTATCCATCATGCCTTGTTACCACTGTGCAGGATGGTGGTGGTGGTGTAATGGTGTGGGGGATGTTTTCTGGGCACACTTTAGGCCCCTTAGTGCCAATTGGCCATCGTTTAAATTCCACGGGCTACACGAGCATTGTTTCTGACCATGTCCATCCCTTCATGACCACCATGTACCCATCCTCTGATGGCTACTTCCAACAGGATAATGCACCATGTCACAAAGCTCGAATCATTTCAAATTGGTTTCTTGAACATGACAATGAGTTCACTGTACTAAAATGGCCCCCACAGTCACCAGATCTGAACCCAATAGAGCATCTTTGGGATGTGGTGGAACGGGAGCTTCGTGCCCTGGATGTGCATCCTCAAATCTCCATCAACTGCAAGATGCTATCCTATCAATATGGGCCAACATTTCTAAAGAATGCTATCAGCACCTTGTGGAATCAATGCCACGTAGAATTAAGGCAGTTCTGAAGGCAAAGGGGGTCCAACACCATATTAGTATGGTGTCCCTAATATTTCTTTAGGTGAGTGTATAAGCTAACTAACTATCTAATGTAATGACTCAGTAAAGCACAGAGCACAGCAATGACACTGATGTCTCTCTCTCAGAACTGAAAACAAACTTAAAAAAAAATGGCTGCTGGGGAGGTTCTTATATAGTAAAGGGGTAGGCAACTTGCCTATTGGTGGCTAGGGATGTTTCTAAGCTCAGACAAAGACATTGCTGCCTTCTCATTGGCACACAAGCAAGAAGCAGGGAGGGATCATGGGTTCAGAGGAAAAAAATCTAGAATATTCTAAAATACTAATGTATAGCAATATATTCTAAATCTTCGCGAATTCTCGAAGTGGCGATATTCGCAATTAAAATTCGCAATGCGAATATTCGCACCCAACACTACTAGAGATGCTTGCAAGTACTATATTATTATGGGTCTGGTCCTTAAAGGGTAAAAACCATGCTTTTACACTGTTTTATAAATTGCACATACATATATCAGTATTGACAACTGAGGCAGAGATGTACTTGAGCTTAAAAAGTGAATGGGAAAGTAGATCAGTTGTCCAACGCCTAGTTTGGCAGCAGCTTTCATTTTACAAAGGACATCTGAAAAAAAGAATAATTCGATTTTTTCTATTGGCGTCTCCTCCACTTTTCCTTTGAACCATCTTTAGCAAATCTCTCTATATAGAATTTTCCCCTTCAAGGCATCATGACATTACATCTGAGCATGGTCCTCTCTGTCCATGTTCTGGTCCCCGCAGTTCGACATCTGGCACAGCATAGACATAGTCACATGCTCTGCTGCAGACAATAACTGGCCTCCGCAGTGACGTGGCCACAAGGCCAGTCATTTGATGCAGTGAAGCATGTTACCATGCCCATGGAGCACCTGATGTAAACACTGCAGAAGCTGAAACATTGAAATTGTGAAGGCAGCATGGAGGACCAGAACAGGTAAGTATCAATTTTCTGTTTCTGGAGGCATGGTGCAGGTATCAAATATAAAGTATTTATTCCTGAAAAAACCTTTAAACGTGCATATATATGACATATATAATGATGTGTATGCTTAAAAATACTTTATTAATCAAGTAATATACTTACCTCTTAATTCATTTTCTATGAATCCTCCATGACATCACCGCAGGAGGTTGACTCTACACCCTATTTACAGCTTTGCATTTGTTCTCAAAGAAAGTCTCTCTCTCTCTCTATATATATATATATTGTGGCAATGTGAACACTAGAGTTGAGCGAACACCTGGATGTTCGGGTTCGACAAGTTCGGCCGAACTTTCGAAAAATGTTCGGGTTCGGGATCCGAACTCGACCCGAACTTCATCCCGAACCCGAACCCCATAGAAGTCAATGGGGACCCGAACTTTTGGGCACTAAAAAGGCTGTAAAACACACCCGGAAAGGGCTAGAGGGCTGCAAAAGGCAGCAAAATGTAGTTAAATCCCTGCAAACAAATGTAGATAGGGAAATGATGAGTTAACATAAAATAAATAAAAATTAAACAATATTAATTGGAGTGAGGTCCCATAGCACAGAATCAGGCTTCAAGTCACCCACCAATGGAGAAGGTCACTTACTATTATTTTGACCACAGCACCCAGACAAAGGAGAGAGGTCCCACAGCAGAGAACCAGGCATCATATCACCCACCACAGGAGTAGGCCACCATTTAGTTACTTTGACCCCTACACCCAGACAGAGGAGAGAGGTTACACAGCAGAGAATCAGGCATCATATCAACCACCACAGGAGAAGCCACCATTTAGTTACTTTGACCCCTGCACCCAGGAAGAGGAGAGAGGCCCCACAGCACATATTCTGGCATCATATCAGCCACCACAGGAGAAGCCACCATTGAGTTACTTTGACCCCCGCACCCAGGAAGAGGAGAGAGGCACCACAGCACATATTCTGGCATCATATCAGCCACCACAGGAGAAGCCACCATTGAGTTACTTTGACCCCTTCACCCAAACAGAGGAGAGAGGTTCCACATCAGAGAATCAGGCATCATATCAACCACCACAGGAGTAGGCCACAATTTAGTTTATTTGACCCCTGCACCCAGGAAGAGGAGAGAGGCCCCACAGCACATATTCTGGCATCATATCACACACCACAGGAGAAGGCCTCTTTCAGTGATTTAGGCCTTTGGACCCAGACAGAGGAGAGAGGTCAGAGATTAGCTTCATATCCCCAGCACAGCAGAAGACCGCTTTATTTGACTTAGGCCTCAGCACCCAGACAGAAGACAGAGGTAGCATGGCAGAGGTTATGGCTTCATGTCACCCGTTAGTTTAACCGGCCACTTTCATCTGGTTAGCCCCGGCGCCCAGACAGAGAAGAGTTTCATTCAACTGTGGGTTTCATAAAATTTGTATCAAATAAAGAAGTGGCCCGTAGCACAACAAGACATGTTTTAGGCAGTTAATAAGGACTACTCTGCACAAGGGAGGGACAGGTCCTGTGGGATCCATGCCTGGTTCATCTTTATGAAGGTCAGCTTGTCCACGTTGGCTGTGGACAGGCGGCTGCGCTTGTCAGTAATGACGCCCCTGCCGTGCTGAATACGCGTTCAGATAAAACGCTGGCCGCCGGGCAGGAAAGCACCTCCAAGGCATAACATGCTAACTCTGGCCACGTGGACAATTTTGAAACCCAGTAGTTGAATGGGGCCGAACCATCCGTCAGGATGTGGAGGGTGTGCAGACATACTGTTCAACCATGTTAGTGAAATGCTGCCTCCTGCTAACACGTTCCGTATCAGGTGTCGGTGCAGATAGCTGTGGCGTGGAGACAAAACTTTTCCACATTTCTGCCATGCTAACCCTGCCCTCAGATGAGCTGGCCGTGACACAGCTGCGTTGGCGACCTCTTGCCACT
>JAKVIS010001475.1:0-32923 GCA_033119425.1 Bufotes viridis
GAAATGAAGGATGAGAGAGGAGGACAGTATTTACTGTTAAGTAGCTGTTATTACTCATTGGGGGAAATGTATCAAGAATGGTAAATCCATATGCCAGTCTTGATCTCTCTGCACCGGTGTGAAATATTCCTAATTTATTAAGAAGCAGATGGCTCTTAATAAATTAGGTGCATCTCCACCCCACTACGTGCCACAAACTGAAGTCTGCGTTAGCCAGGGACTGGCGCAATTTCAGCTATAACTTTTGCCATTTTCTGGCAAAATTTATGGAAAATCTTTCAGGCGGCGCAAAGCTCTGCCCCTCCTGCTAAGCCATGCCCCTCTTACTTGGCACTTCAGAGAAATGCCAAGAAACACAATTGCAAATTATTGTGCACATATGGGATGCCCCATACTTTGCGACTTTTTACACCATAACAGTGGTGTATTTAGCTTAATAAATATCCTCCAATGACTTTTCAGTTTTAATATAGGTACTAAGAAATAAGTATGCAATACAAAGTCATTTACCATAAGAAATTGTTTAAGATTTGTTATGTTGTCAATATAGGCATGTGTATAAAATGATTAAAAAATAAAAACAATATATGTCACTTACTAGTAATACAATTTCTTAGTCCCTTGATAGCAGCATATGGTGCAGTCATGGGCCTAAACAATATGTTAGTGCACAATGGCTGGTTATTCATCGGCAAAAATTAAGAATTTTTGATTCTAATTAATAAATTTAGGATGACTATGTTAAGTTTTACACTTAATGTTAGTCTGATTTCCCTTGTTCGTAACAACTTTGTTATGACCGAAGTGAAATCTAGGAGAGGGGTGGCTGGCTATGAAGGGGTATGAGGAGGCCAGTTTTTTTTATTTTTTCAATTGTATTATACACATGTCTATGCTCATATTACTATACTGTCTATAAGTAATGTGTGTCACTATCAGTTATTGTGTATTTCTGTTATATTTAAGGATTTAGATATAAGGTCTGATAAGTAAGAGGATAAGCTAGGAGGGGAGGAGTGTGAGTCAATTAGGAGAGAAGTATGTGGAGGGTGAGAAGGTGGTGAATTAAAGAGGTTAAATAGAATAAGGAGGAGAAGGAATAAGGGAATGAGAAGATATAGAGGTAGTGAAGGCAGGAGATAACAGCGGAGGACATTAAGGTTGAGGATGAGAGAGTGTTATGTATAGGCTGTTAGCGGGGATCAGGAAGTCTGAGGATTAAAGAGGTGGAAATGAAGGATGAGAGAGGAGGACAGTATTTACTGTTAAGTAGCTGTTATTACTCATTGGGGGAAATGTATCATAGAATGGTAAATCCATATGCCAGTCTTGATCTCTCTGCACCGGTGTGAAATATTCCTAATTTATTAAGAAGCAGATGGCTCTTAATAAATTAGGTGCATCTCCACCCCACTACGTGCCACAAACTGAGGTCTGCGTTAGCCAGGGACTGGCGCAATTTCAGCTATAGCTTTTGCCATTTTCTGGCAAAATTTATGGAAAATCTTTCAGGCGGCGCAAAGCTCTGCCCCTCCTGCTAAGCCATGCCCCTCTTACTTGGCACTTCAGAGAAATGCCAAGAAACACAATTGCAAATTATTGTGCACATATGGGATGCCCCATACTTTGAGACTTTTTACACCATAACAGTGGTGTATTTAGCTTAATAAATATCCTCCAATGACTTTTCAGTTTTATTATAGGTACTAAGAAATAAGTATGCAATACAAAGTCATTTACCATAAGAAATTGTTTAAGATTTGTTATGTTGTCAATATAGGCATGTGTATAAAATGATTAAAAATAAAAACAATATATGTCACTTACTAGTAATACAATTTCTTAGTCCCTTGATAGCAGCATATGGTGCAGTCATGGGCCTAAACAATATGTTAGTGCACAATGGCTGGTTATTCATCGGCAAAAATTAAGAATTTTTGATTCTAATTAATAAATTTAGGATGACTATGTTAAGTTTTACACTTAATGTTAGTCTGATTTCCCTTGTTCGTAACAACTTTGTTATGACCGAAGTGAAATCTAGGAGAGGGGTGGCTGGCTATGAAGGGGTATGAGGAGGCCAGTTTTTTTTATTTTTTCAATTGTATTATACACATGTCTATGCTCATATTACTATATTGTTTATAAGTAATGTGTGTCACTATCAGTTATTGTGTATTTCTGTTATATTTGAGGATTTAGATATAAGGTCTGATAAGTAAGAGGATAAGCTAGGAGGGGAGGAGTGTGAGTCAATTAGGAGAGAAGTATGTGGAGGGTGAGAAGGTGGTGAATTAAAGAAGTTAAATAGAATAAGGAGGAGAAGGAATAAGGGAATGAGAAGATATAGAGGTAGTGAAGGCTGAAGATAACAGCGGAGGACATTAAGGTTGAGGATGAGAGAGTGTTATGTATAGGCTGTTAGCAGGGATCAGGAAGTATGAGGATTAAAGAGGTGGAAATGAAGGATGAGAGAGGAGGACAGTATTTACTGTTAAGTAGCTGTTATTACTCATTGGGGAAATGTATCAAGAATGGTAAATCCATATGCCAGTCTTGATCTCTCTGCACTGGTGTGAGATATTCCTAATTTATTAAGAAGCAGATGGCTCTTAATAAATTAGGTGCATCTCCACCCCACTACGTGCCACAAACTGAAGTCTGCGTTAGCCAGGGACTGGCGCAATTTCAGCTATAACTTTTGCCATTTTCTGGCAAAATTTATGGAAAATCTTTCAGGCGGCGCAAAGCTCTGCCCCTCCTGCTAAGCCATGCCCCTCTTACTTGGCACTTCAGAGAAATGCCAAGAAACACAATTGCAAATTATTGTGCACATATGGGATGCCCCATACTTTGCGACTTTTTACACCATAACAGTGGTGTATTTAGCTTAATAAATATCCTCCAATGACTTTTCAGTTTTAATATAGGTACTAAGAAATAAGTATGCAATACAAAGTCATTTACCATAAGAAATTGTTTAAGATTTGTTATGTTGTCAATATAGGCATGTGTATAAAATGATTAAAAAATAAAAAACAATATATGTCACTTACTAGTAATACATTTTCTTAGTCCCTTGATAGCAGCATATGGTGCAGTCATGGGCCTAAACAATATGTTAGTGCACAATGGCTGGTTATTCATCGGCAAAAATTAAGAATTTTTGATTCTAATTAATAAATTTAGGATGACTATGTTAAGTTTTACACTTAATGTTAGTCTGATTTCCCTTGTTCGTAACAACTTTGTTATGACCGAAGTGAAATCTAGGAGAGGGGTGGCTGGCTATGAAGGGGTATGAGGAGGCCAGTTTTTTTTTATTTTTCAATTGTATTATACACATGTCTATGCTCATATTACTATACTGTTTATAAGTAATGTGTGTCACTATCAGTTATTGTGTATTTCTGTTATATTTAAGGATTTAGATATAAGGTCTGATAAGTAAGAGGATAAGCTAGGAGGGGAGGAGTGTGAGTCAATTAGGAGAGAAGTATGTGGAGGGTGAGAAGGTGGTGAATTAAAGAGGTTAAATAGAATAAGGAGGAGAAGGAATAAGGGAATGAGAAGATATAGAGGTAGTGAAGGCAGGAGATAACAGCGGAGGACATTAAGGTTGAGGATGAGAGAGTGTTATGTATAGGCTGTTAGCGGGGATCAGGAAGTCTGAGGATTAAAGAGGTGGAAATGAAGGATGAGAGAGGAGGACAGTATTTACTGTTAAGTAGCTGTTATTACTCATTGGGGGAAATGTATCAAGAATGGTAAATCCATATGCCAGTCTTGATCTCTCTGCACCGGTGTGAAATATTCCTAATTTATTAAGAAGCAGATGGCTCTTAATAAATTAGGTGCATCTCCACCCCACTACGTGCCACAAACTGAAGTCTGCGTTAGCCAGGGACTGGCGCAATTTCAGCTATAACTTTTGCCATTTTCTGGCAAAATTTATGGAAAATCTTTCAGGCGGCGCAAAGCTCTGCCCCTCCTGCTAAGCCATGCCCCCTCTTACTTGGCACTTCAGAGAAATGCCAAGAAACACAATTGCAAATTATTGTGCACATATGGGATGCCCCATACTTTGCGACTTTTTACACCATAACAGTGGTGTATTTAGCTTAATAAATATCCTCCAATGACTTTTCAGTTTTAATATAGGTACTAAGAAATAAGTATGCAATACAAAGTCATTTACCATAAGAAATTGTTTAAGATTTGTTATGTTGTCAATATAGGCATGTGTATAAAATGATTAAAAAATTAAAAACAATATATGTCACTTACTAGTAATACATTTTCTTAGTCCCTTGATAGCAGCATATGGTGCAGTCATGGGCCTAAACAATATGTTAGTGCACAATGGCTGGTTATTCATGGGCAAAAATTAAGAATTTTTGATTCTAATTAATAAATTTAGGATGACTATGTTAAGTTTTACACTTAATGTTAGTCTGATTTCCCTTGTTCGTAACAACTTTGTTATGACCGAAGTGAAATCTAGGAGAGGGGTGGCTGGCTATGAAGGGGTATGAGGAGGCCAGTTTTCTTTTATTTTTCAATTGTATTATACACATGTCTATGCTCATATTACTATACTGTTTATAAGTAATGTGTGTCACTATCAGTTATTGTGTATTTCTATTATATTTAAGGATTTAGATATAAGGTCTGATAAGTAAGAGGATAAGCTAGGAGGGGAGGAGTGTGAGTCAATTAGGAGAGAAGTATGTGGAGGGTGAGAAGGTGGTGAATTACAGAGGTTAAATAGAATAAGGAGGAGAAGGAATAAGGGAATGAGAAGATATAGAGGTAGTGAAGGCAGGAGATAACAGCGGAGGACATTAAGGTTGAGGATGAGAGAGTGTTATTTATAGGCTGTTAGCGGGGATCAGGAAGTCTGAGGATTAAAGAGGTGGAAATGAAGGATGAGAGAGGAGGACAGTATTTACTGTTAAGTAGCTGTTATTACTCATTGGGGGAAATGTATCAAGAATGGTAAATCCATATGCCAGTCTTGATCTCTCTGCACCGGTGTGAAATATTCCTAATTTATTAAGAAGCAGATGGCTCGTAATAAATTTGGTGCATCTCCACCCCACTACGTGCCACAAACTGAAGTCTGCGTTAGCCAGGGACTGGCGCAATTTCAGCTAAAACTTTTGCCATTTTCTGGCAAAATTTATGGAAAATCTTTCAGGCGGCGCAAAGCTCTGCCCCTCCTGCTAAGCCATGCCCTCTCTTACTTGGCACTTCAGAGAAATGCCAAGAAACACATTTGCAAATTATTGTGCACATATGGGATGCACCATACTTTGCGACTTTTTTACACCATAACAGTGGTGTATTTAGCTTAATAAATATCCTCCAATGACTTCAGTTTTAATATAGGTACTAAGAAATAAGTATGCAATACAAAGTCATTTACCATAAGAAATTGTTTAAGATTTGTTATGTTGTCAATATACGCATGTGTATAAAATGATAAAAAATAAAAAACAATATATGTCACTTACTAGTAATACATTTTCTTAATCCCTTGATAGCAGCATATGGTGCAGTCATGGGCCTAAACAATATGTTAGTGCACAAAGGCTGGTTATTCATCGGCAAAAATTAAGAATTTTCGATTCTAATTAATAAATTTAGGATGACTATGTTAAGTATTACACTTAATGTTAGTCTGATTTCCCTTGTTCGTAACAACTTTGTTATGACCGAAGTGAAATCTAGGAGAGGGGTGGCTGGCTATGAAGGGGTATGAGGAGGCCAGTTTTTTTATTTTTTCAATTGTATTATACACATGTCTATGCTCATATTACTATAGTGTCTATAAGTAATGTGTGTCACTATCAGTTATTGTGTATTTCTGTTATATTTAAGGATTTAGATACAAGGTCTGATAAGTAAGAGGATAAGCTAGGAGGGAAGGAGTGTGAGTCAATTAGGAGAGAAGTATGTGGAGGGTGAGAAGGTGGTGAATTAAAGAGGTTAAATAGAATAAGGAGGAGAAGGAATAAGGGAATGAGAAGATATAGAGGTAGTGAAGGCAGGAGATAACAGCGGAGGACATTAAGGTTGAGGATGAGAGAGTGTTATGTATAGGCTGTTAGCGGGGATCAGGAAGTCTGAGGATTAAAGAGGTGGAATTGAAGGATGAGAGAGGAGGACAGTATTTACTGTTAAGTAGCTGTTATTACTCATTGGGGAAATGTATCATAAATGGTAAATCCATGTGCCAGTATTGATCTCTCTGCACCGGTGTGAAATATTCCTAATTTATTAAGAAGCAGATGGCTCTTTATAAATTAGGTGCATCTCCACCCCACTACGTGCCACAAACTGAGGTCTGCGTTAGCCAGGGACTGGCGCAATTTCAGCTATAGCTTTTGCCATTTTCTGGCAAAATTTATGGAAAATCTTTCAGGCGGCGCAAAGCTCTGCCCCTCCTGCTAAGCCATGCCCCTCTTACTTGGCACTTCAGAGAAATGCCAAGAAACACAATTGCAAATTATTGTGCACATATGGGATGCCCCATACTTTGAGACTTTTTACACCATAACAGTGGTGTATTTAGCTTAATAAATATCCTCCAATGACTTTTCAGTTTTATTATAGGTACTAAGAAATAAGTATGCAATACAAAGTCATTTACCATAAGAAATTGTTTAAGATTTGTTATGTTGTCAATATAGGCATGTGTATAAAATGATTAAAAAATAAAAACAATATATGTCACTTACTAGTAATACAATTTCTTAGTCCCTTGATAGCAGCATATGGTGCAGTCATGGGCCTAAACAATATGTTAGAGCACAATGGCTGGTTATTCATCGGCAAAAATTAAGAATTTTTGATTCTAATTAATAAATTTAGGATGACTATGTTAAGTTTTACACTTAATGTTAGTCTGATTTCCCTTGTTAGTAACAACTTTGTTATGACCGAAGTGAAATCTAGGAGAGGGGTGGCTGGCTATGAAGGGGTATGAGGAGGCCAGTTTTTTTTATTTTTTCAATTGTATTATACACATGTCTATGCTCATATTACTATATTGTTTATAAGTAATGTGTGTCACTATCAGTTATTGTGTATTTCTGTTATATTTGAGGATTTAGATATAAGGTCTGATAAGTAAGAGGATAAGCTAGGAGGGGAGGAGTGTGAGTCAATTAGGAGAGAAGTATGTGGAGGGTGAGAAGGTGGTGAATTAAAGAAGTTAAATAGAATAAGGAGGAGAAGGAATAAGGGAATGAGAAGATATAGAGGTAGTGAAGGCTGAAAATAACAGCGGAGGACATTAGGGTTGAGGATGAGAGATTGTTATGTATAGGCTGTTAGCGGGGATCAGGAAGTATGAGGATTAAAGAGGTGGAAATGAAGGATGAGAGAGGAGGACAGTATTTACTGTTAAGTAGCTGTTATTACTCATTGGGGGAAATGTATCAAGAATGGTAAATCCATATGCCAGTCTTGATCTCTCTGCACCGGTGTGAAATATTCCTAATTTATTAAGAAGCAGATGGCTCGTAATAAATTAGGTGCATCTCCACCCCACTACGTGCCACAAACTGAAGTCTGCGTTAGCCAGGGACTGGCGCAATTTCAGCTATAACTTTTGCCATTTTCTGGCAAAATTTATGGAAAATCTTTCAGGCGGCGCAAAGCTCTGCCCCTCCTGCTAAGCCATGCCCCTCTTTACTTGGCACTTCAGAGAAATGCCAAGAAACACAATTGCAAATTATTGTGCACATATGGGATGCACCATACTTTGCGACTTTTTACACCATAACAGTGGTGTATTTAGCTTAATAAATATCCTCCAATGACTTTTCAGTTTTAATATAGGTACTAAGAAATAAGTATGCAATACAAAGTCATTTACCATAAGAAATTGTTTAAGATTTGTTATGTTGTCAATATAGGCATGTGTATAAAATGATTAAAAAATAAAAACAATATATGTCACTTACTAGTAATACATTTTCTTAGTCCCTTGATAGCAGCATATGGTGCAGTCATGGGCCTAAACAATATGTTAGTGCACAATGGCTGGTTATTCATCGGCAAAAATTAAGAATTTTTGATTCTAATTAATAAATTTAGGATGACTATGTTAAGTATTACACTTAATGTTAGTCTGATTTCCCTTGTTCGTAACAACTTTGTTATGACCGAAGTGAAATCTAGGAGAGGGGTGGCTGGCTATGAAGGGGTATGAGGAGGCCAGTTTTTTTTATTTTTTTCAATTGTATTATACACATGTCTATGCTCATATTACTATAGTGTCTATAAGTAATGTGTGTCACTATCAGTTATTGTGTATTTCTGTTATATTTAAGGATTTAGATACAAGGTCTGATAAGTAAGAGGATAAGCTAGGAGGGGAGGAGTGTGAGTCAATTAGGAGAGAAGTATGTGGAGGGTGAGAAGGTGGTGAATTAAAGAGGTTAAATAGAATAAGGAGGAGAAGGAATAAGGGAATGAGAAGATATAGAGGTAGTGAAGGCAGGAGATAACAGCGGAGGACATTAAGGTTGAGGATGAGAGAGTGTTATGTATAGGCTGTTAGCGGGGATCAGGAAGTCTGAGGATTAAAGAGGTGGAATTGAAGGATGAGAGAGGAGGACAGTATTTACTGTTAAGTAGCTGTTATTACTCATTGGGGGAAATGTATCATAGAATGGTAAATCCATGTGCCAGTATTGATCTCTCTGCACCGGTGTGAAATATTCCTAATTTATTAAGAAGCAGATGGCTCTTTATAAATTAGGTGCATCTCCACCCCACTACGTGCCACAAACTGAGGTCTGCGTTAGCCAGGGACTGGCGCAATTTCAGCTATAGCTTTTGCCATTTTCTGGCAAAATTTATGGAAAATCTTTCAGGCGGCGCAAAGCTCTGCCCCTCCTGCTAAGCCATGCCCCTCTTACTTGGCACTTCAGAGAAATGCCAAGAAACACAATTGCAAATTATTGTGCACATATGGGATGCCCCATACTTTGAGACTTTTTACACCATAACAGTGGTGTATTTAGCTTAATAAATATCCTCCAATGACTTTTCAGTTTTATTATAGGTACTAAGAAATAAGTATGCAATACAAAGTCATTTACCATAAGAAATTGTTTAAGATTTGTTATGTTGTCAATATAGGCATGTGTATAAAATGATTAAAAAATAAAAACAATATATGTCACTTACTAGTAATACAATTTCTTAGTCCCTTGATAGCAGCATATGGTGCAGTCATGGGCCTAAACAATATGTTAGAGCACAATGGCTGGTTATTCATCGGCAAAAAATTAAGAATTTTTGATTCTAATTAATAAATTTAGGATGACTATGTTAAGTTTTACACTTAATGTTAGTCTGATTTCCCTTGTTAGTAACAACTTTGTTATGACCGAAGTGAAATCTAGGAGAGGGGTGGCTGGCTATGAAGGGGTATGAGGAGGCCAGTTTTTTTTATTTTTTCAATTGTATTATACACATGTCTATGCTCATATTACTATATTGTTTATAAGTAATGTGTGTCACTATCAGTTATTGTGTATTTCTGTTATATTTGAGGATTTAGATATAAGGTCTGATAAGTAAGAGGATAAGCTAGGAGGGGAGGAGTGTGAGTCAATTAGGAGAGAAGTATGTGGAGGGTGAGAAGGTGGTGAATTAAAGAAGTTAAATAGAATAAGGAGGAGAAGGAATAAGGGAATGAGAAGATATAGAGGTAGTGAAGGCTGAAAATAACAGCGGAGGACATTAGGGTTGAGGATGAGAGATTGTTATGTATAGGCTGTTAGCGGGGATCAGGAAGTATGAGGATTAAAGAGGTGGAAATGAAGGATGAGAGAGGAGGACAGTATTTACTTTTAAGTAGCTGTTATTACTCATTGGGGAAATGTATCAAGAATGGTAAATCCATATGCCAGTCTTGATCTCTCTGTACTGGTGTGAGATATTCCTAATTTATTAAGAAGCAGATGGCTCTTAATAAATTAGGTGCATCTCCACCCCACTACGTGCCACAAACTGAAGTCTGCGTTAGCCAGGGACTGGCGCAATTTCAGCTATAACTTTTGCCATTTTCTGGCAAAATTTATGGAAAATCTTTCAGGCGGCGCAAAGCTCTGCCCCTCCTGCTAAGCCATGCCCCCTCTTACTGGGCACTTCAGAGAAATGCCAAGAAACACAATTGCAAATTATTGTGCACATATGGGATGCCCCATACTTTGCGACTTTTTACACCATAACAGTGGTGTATTTAGCTTAATAAATATCCTCCAATGACTTTTCAGTTTTAATATAGGTACTAAGAAATAAGTATGCAATACAAAGTCATTTACCATAAGAAATTGTTTAAGATTTGTTATGTTGTCAATATAGGCATGTGTATAAAATGATTAAAAATTAAAAACAATATATGTCACTTACTAGTAATACATTTTCTTAGTCCCTTGATAGCAGCATATGGTGCAGTCATGGGCCTAAACAATATGTTAGTGCACAATGGCTGGTTATTCATGGGCAAAAATTAAGAATTTTTGATTCTAATTAATAAATTTAGGATGACTATGTTAAGTTTTACACTTAATGTTAGTCTGATTTCCCTTGTTCGTAACAACTTTGTTATGACCGAAGTGAAATCTAGGAGAGGGGTGGCTGGCTATGAAGGGGTATGAGGAGGCCAGTTTTCTTTTATTTTTTCAATTGTATTATACACATGTCTATGCTCATATTACTATACTGTTTATAAGTAATGTGTGTCACTATCAGTTATTGTGTATTTCTGTTATATTTAAGGATTTAGATATAAGGTCTGATAAGTAAGAGGATAAGCTAGGAGGGGAGGAGTGTGAGTCAATTAGGAGAGAAGTATGTGGAGGGTGAGAAGGTGGTGAATTAAAGAGGTTAAATAGAATAAGGAGGAGAAGGAATAAGGGAATGAGAAGATATAGAGGTAGTGAAGGCAGGAGATAACAGCGGAGGACATTAAGGTTGAGGATGAGAGAGTGTTATGTATAGGCTGTTAGCGGGGATCAGGAAGTATGAGGATTAAAGAGGTGGAAATGAAGGATGAGAGAGGAGGACAGTATTTACTTTTAAGTAGCTGTTATTACTCATTGGGGGAAATGTATCAAGAATGGTAAATCCATATGCCAGTCTTGATCTCTCTGCACCGGTGTGAAATATTCCTAATTTATTAAGAAGCAGATGGCTCGTAATAAATTAGGTGCATCTCCACCCCACTACGTGCCACAAACTGAAGTCTGCGTTGGCCAGGGACTGGCGCAATTTCAGCTAAAACTTTTGCCATTTTCTGGCAAAATTTATGGAAAATCTTTCAGGCGGCGCAAAGCTCTGCCCCTCCTGCTAAGCCATGCCCCTCTTTACTTGGCACTTCAGAGAAATGCCAAGAAACACAATTGCAAATTATTGTGCACATATGGGATGCACCATACTTTGCGACTTTTTACACCATAACAGTGGTGTATTTAGCGTAATAAATATCCTCCAATGACTTCAGTTTTAATATAGGTACTAAGAAATAAGTATGCAATACAAAGTCATTTACCATAAGAAATTGTTTAAGATTTGTTATGTTGTCAATATAGGCATGTGTATAAAATGATTAAAAAATAAAAAACAATATATGTCACTTACTAGTAATACATTTTCTTAATCCCTTGATAGCAGCATATGGTGCAGTCATGGGCCTAAACAATATGTTAGTGCACAATGGCTGGTTATTCATCGGCAAAAATTAAGAATTTTCGATTCTAATTAATAAATTTAGGATGACTATGTTAAGTATTACACTTAATGTTAGTCTGATTTCCCCTTGTTCGTAACAACTTTGTTATGACCGAAGTGAAATCTAGGAGAGGGGTGGCTGGCTATGAAGGGGTATGAGGAGGCCAGTTTTTTTTATTTTTTCAATTGTATTATACACATGTCTATGCTCATATTACTATAGTGTCTATAAGTAATGTGTGTCACTATCAGTTATTGTGTATTTCTGTTATATTTAAGGATTTAGATACAAGGTCTGATAAGTAAGAGGATAAGCTAGGAGGGGAGGAGTGTGAGTCAATTAGGAGAGAAGTATGTGGAGGGTGAGAAGGTGGTGAATTAAAGAGGTTAAATAGAATAAGGAGGAGAAGGAATAAGGGAATGAGAAGATATAGAGGTAGTGAAGGCAGGAGATAACAGCGGAGGACATTAAGGTTGAGGATGAGAGAGTGTTATGTATAGGCTGTTAGCGGGGATCAGGAAGTCTGAGGATTAAAGAGGTGGAATTGAAGGATGAGAGAGGAGGACAGTATTTACTGTTAAGTAGCTGTTATTACTCATTGGGGAAATGTATCATAGAATGGTAAATCCATGTGCCAGTATTGATCTCTCTGCACCGGTGTGAAATATTCCTAATTTATTAAGAAGCAGATGGCTCTTTATAAATTAGGTGCATCTCCACCCCACTACGTGCCACAAACTGAGGTCTGCGTTAGCCAGGGACTGGCGCAATTTCAGCTATAGCTTTTGCCATTTTCTGGCAAAATTTATGGAAAATCTTTCAGGCGGCGCAAAGCTCTGCCCCTCCTGCTAAGCCATGCCCCCTCTTACTTGGCACTTCAGAGAAATGCCAAGAAACACAATTGCAAATTATTGTGCACATATGGGATGCCCCATACTTTGAGACTTTTTACACCATAACAGTGGTGTATTTAGCTTAATAAATATCCTCCAATGACTTTTCAGTTTTATTATAGGTACTAAGAAATAAGTATGCAATACAAAGTCATTTACCATAAGAAATTGTTTAAGATTTGTTATGTTGTCAATATAGGCATGTGTATAAAATGATTAAAAAATAAAAACAATATATGTCACTTACTAGTAATACAATTTCTTAGTCCCTTGATAGCAGCATATGGTGCAGTCATGGGCCTAAACAATATGTTAGAGCACAATGGCTGGTTATTCATCGGCAAAAAATTAAGAATTTTTGATTCTAATTAATAAATTTAGGATGACTATGTTAAGTTTTACACTTAATGTTAGTCTGATTTCCCCTTGTTAGTAACAACTTTGTTATGACCGAAGTGAAATCTAGGAGAGGGGTGGCTGGCTATGAAGGGGTATGAGGAGGCCAGTTTTTTTTATTTTTTCAATTGTATTATACACATGTCTATGCTCATATTACTATATTGTTTATAAGTAATGTGTGTCACTATCAGTTATTGTGTATTTCTGTTATATTTGAGGATTTAGATATAAGGTCTGATAAGTAAGAGGATAAGCTAGGAGGGGAGGAGTGTGAGTCAATTAGGAGAGAAGTATGTGGAGGGTGAGAAGGTGGTGAATTAAAGAAGTTAAATAGAATAAGGAGGAGAAGGAATAAGGGAATGAGAAGATATAGAGGTAGTGAAGGCTGAAAATAACAGCGGAGGACATTAGGGTTGAGGATGAGAGAGTGTTATGTATAGGCTGTTAGCGGGGATCAGGAAGTATGAGGATTAAAGAGGTGGAAATGAAGGATGAGAGAGGAGGACAGTATTTACTGTTAAGTAGCTGTTATTACTCATTGGGGAAATGTATCAAGAATGGTAAATCCATATGCCAGTCTTGATCTCTCTGCACCGGTGTGAAATATTCCTAATTTATTAAGAAGCAGATGGCTCTTAATAAATTAGGTGCATCTCCACCCCACTACGTGCCACAAACTGAAGTCTGCGTTAGCCAGGGACTGGCGCAATTTCAGCTATAACTTTTGCCATTTTCTGGCAAAATTTATGGAAAATCTTTCAGGCGGCGCAAAGCTCTGCCCCTCCTGCTAAGCCATGCCCCTCTTACTTGGCACTTCAGAGAAATGCCAAGAAACACAATTGCAAATTATTGTGCACATATGGGATGCCCCATACTTTGCGACTTTTTACACCATAACAGTGGTGTATTTAGCTTAATAAATATCCTCCAATGACTTTTCAGTTTTAATATAGGTACTAAGAAATAAGTATGCAATACAAAGTCATTTACCATAAGAAATTGTTTAAGATTTGTTATGTTGTCAATATAGGCATGTGTATAAAATGATTAAAAATAAAAAACAATATATGTCACTTACTAGTAATACATTTTCTTAGTCCCTTGATAGCAGCATATGGTGCAGTCATGGGCCTAAACAATATGTTAGTGCACAATGGCTGGTTATTCATCGGCAAAAATTAAGAATTTTCGATTCTAATTAATAAATTTAGGATGACTATGTTAAGTATTACACTTAATGTTAGTCTGATTTCCCTTGTTCGTAACAACTTTGTTATGACCGAAGTGAAATCTAGGAGAGGGGTGGCTGGCTATGAAGGGGTATGAGGAGGCCAGTTTTTTTTATTTTTTCAATTGTATTATACACATGTCTATGCTCATATTACTATAGTGTCTATAAGTAATGTGTGTCACTATCAGTTATTGTGTATTTCTGTTATATTTAAGGATTTAGATACAAGGTCTGATAAGTAAGAGGATAAGCTAGGAGGGGAGGAGTGTGAGTCAATTAGGAGAGAAGTATGTGGAGGGTGAGAAGGTGGTGAATTAAAGAGGTTAAATAGAATAAGGAGGAGAAGGAATAAGGGAATGAGAAGATATAGAGGTAGTGAAGGCAGGAGATAACAGCGGAGGACATTAAGGTTGAGGATGAGAGAGTGTTATGTATAGGCTGTTAGCGGGGATCAGGAAGTCTGAGGATTAAAGAGGTGGAATTGAAGGATGAGAGAGGAGGACAGTATTTACTGTTAAGTAGCTGTTATTACTCATTGGGGAAATGTATCATAGAATGGTAAATCCATGTGCCAGTCTTGATCTCTCTGCACCGGTGTGAAATATTCCTAATTTATTAAGAAGCAGATGGCTCTTAATAAATTAGGTGCATCTCCACCCCACTACGTGCCACAAACTGAGGTCTGCGTTAGCCAGGGACTGGCGCAATTTCAGCTATAGCTTTTGCCATTTTCTGGCAAAATTTATGGAAAATCTTTCAGGCGGCGCAAAGCTCTGCCCCTCCTGCTAAGCCATGCCCCTCTTACTTGGCACTTCAGAGAAATGCCAAGAAACACAATTGCAAATTATTGTGCACATATGGGATGCCCCATACTTTGAGACTTTTTACACCATAACAGTGGTGTATTTAGCTTAATAAATATCCTCCAATGACTTTTCAGTTTTATTATAGGTACTAAGAAATAAGTATGCAATACAAAGTCATTTACCATAAGAAATTGTTTAAGATTTGTTATGTTGTCAATATAGGCATGTGTATAAAATGATTAAAAAATAAAAACAATATATGTCACTTACTAGTAATACAATTTCTTAGTCCCTTGATAGCAGCATATGGTGCAGTCATGGGCCTAAACAATATGTTAGAGCACAATGGCTGGTTATTCATCGGCAAAAATTAAGAATTTTTGATTCTAATTAATAAATTTAGGATGACTATGTTAAGTTTTACACTTAATGTTAGTCTGATTTCCCCTTGTTCGTAACAACTTTGTTATGACCGAAGTGAAATCTAGGAGAGGGGTGGCTGGCTATGAAGGGGTATGAGGAGGCCAGTTTTTTTTTATTTTTCAATTGTATTATACACATGTCTATGCTCATATTACTATATTGTTTATAAGTAATGTGTGTCACTATCAGTTATTGTGTATTTCTGTTATATTTGAGGATTTAGATATAAGGTCTGATAAGTAAGAGGATAAGCTAGGAGGGGAGGAGTGTGAGTCAATTAGGAGAGAAGTATGTGGAGGGTGAGAAGGTGGTGAATTAAAGAAGTTAAATAGAATAAGGAGGAGAAGGAATAAGGGAATGAGAAGATATAGAGGTAGTGAAGGCTGAAAATAACAGCGGAGGACATTAGGGTTGAGGATGAGAGATTGTTATGTATAGGCTGTTAGCGGGGATCAGGAAGTATGAGGATTAAAGAGGTGGAAATGAAGGATGAGAGAGGAGGACAGTATTTACTGTTAAGTAGCTGTTATTACTCATTGGGGGAAATGTATCAAGAATGGTAAATCCATATGCCAGTCTTGATCTCTCTGCACCGGTGTGAAATATTCCTAATTTATTAAGAAGCAGATGGCTCTTAATAAATTAGGTGCATCTCCACCCCACTACGTGCCACAAACTGAAGTCTGCGTTAGCCAGGGACTGGCGCAATTTCAGCTATAACTTTTGCCATTTTCTGGCAAAATTTATGGAAAATCTTTCAGGCGGCGCAAAGCTCTGCCCCTCCTGCTAAGCCATGCCCCTCTTACTTGGCACTTCAGAGAAATGCCAAGAAACACAATTGCAAATTATTGTGCACATATGGGATGCCCCATACTTTGCGACTTTTTTACACCATAACAGTGGTGTATTTAGCTTAATAAATATCCTCCAATGACTTTTCAGTTTTAATATAGGTACTAAGAAATAAGTATGCAATACAAAGTCATTTACCATAAGAAATTGTTTAAGATTTGTTATGTTGTCAATATAGGCATGTGTATAAAATGATTAAAAATAAAAAACAATATATGTCACTTACTAGTAATACATTTTCTTAGTCCCTTGATAGCAGCATATGGTGCAGTCATGGGCCTAAACAATATGTTAGTGCACAATGGCTGGTTATTCATCGGCAAAAATTAAGAATTTTCGATTCTAATTAATAAATTTAGGATGACTATGTTAAGTATTACACTTAATGTTAGTCTGATTTCCCTTGTTCGTAACAACTTTGTTATGACCGAAGTGAAATCTAGGAGAGGGGTGGCTGGCTATGAAGGGGTATGAGGAGGCCAGTTTTTTTTATTTTTTCAATTGTATTATACACATGTCTATGCTCATATTACTATACTGTCTATAAGTAATGTGTGTCACTATCAGTTATTGTGTATTTCTGTTATATTTAAGGATTTAGATATAAGGTCTGATAAGTAAGAGGATAAGCTAGGAGGGGAGGAGTGTGAGTCAATTAGGAGAGAAGTATGTGGAGGGTGAGAAGGTGGTGAATTAAAGAGGTTAAATAGAATAAGGAGGAGAAGGAATAAGGGAATGAGAAGATATAGAGGTAGTGAAGGCAGGAGATAACAGCGGAGGACATTAAGGTTGAGGATGAGAGAGTGTTATGTATAGGCTGTTAGCGGGGATCAGGAAGTCTGAGGATTAAAGAGGTGGAAATGAAGGATGAGAGAGGAGGACAGTATTTACTGTTAAGTAGCTGTTATTACTCATTGGGGGAAATGTATCATAGAATGGTAAATCCATATGCCAGTCTTGATCTCTCTGCACCGGTGTGAAATATTCCTAATTTATTAAGAAGCAGATGGCTCTTAATAAATTAGGTGCATCTCCACCCCACTACGTGCCACAAACTGAAGTCTGCGTTAGCCAGGGACTGGCGCAATTTCAGCTATAACTTTTGCCATTTTCTGGCAAAATTTATGGAAAATCTTTCAGGCGGCGCAAAGCTCTGCCCCTCCTGCTAAGCCATGCCCCCTCTTACTTGGCACTTCAGAGAAATGCCAAGAAACACAATTGCAAATTATTGTGCACATATGGGATGCCCCATACTTTGAGACTTTTTACACCATAACAGTGGTGTATTTAGCTTAATAAATATCCTCCAATGACTTTTCAGTTTTAATATAGGTACTAAGAAATAAGTATGCAATACAAAGTCATTTACCATAAGAAATTGTTTAAGATTTGTTATGTTGTCAATATAGGCATGTGTATAAAATGATTAAAAAATAAAAACAATATATGTCACTTACTAGTAATACAATTTCTTAGTCCCTTGATAGCAGCATATGGTGCAGTCATGGGCCTAAACAATATGTTAGTGCACAATGGCTGGTTATTCATCGGCAAAAAATTAAGAATTTTTGATTCTAATTAATAAATTTAGGATGACTATGTTAAGTTTTACACTTAATGTTAGTCTGATTTCCCTTGTTCGTAACAACTTTGTTATGACCGAAGTGAAATCTAGGAGAGGGGTGGCTGGCTATGAAGGGGTATGAGGAGGCCAGTTTTTTTTATTTTTTCAATTGTATTATACACATGTCTATGCTCATATTACTATATTGTTTATAAGTAATGTGTGTCACTATCAGTTATTGTGTATTTCTATTATATTTGAGGATTTAGATATAAGGTCTGATAAGTAAGAGGATAAGCTAGGAGGGGAGGAGTGTGAGTCAATTAGGAGAGAAGTATGTGGAGGGTGAGAAGGTGGTGAATTAAAAAAGTTAAATAGAATAAGGAGGAGAAGGAATAAGGGAATGAGAAGATATAGAGGTAGTGAAGGCAGGAGATAACAGCGGAGGACATTAAGGTTGAGGATGAGAGAGTGTTATTTATAGGCTGTTAGCGGGGATCAGGAAGTCTGAGGATTAAAGAGGTGGAAATGAAGGATGAGAGAGGAGGACAGTATTTACTGTTAAGTAGCTGTTATTACTCATTGGGGAAATGTATCAAGAATGGTAAATCCATATGCCAGTCTTGATCTCTCTGTACTGGTGTGAGATATTCCTAATTTATTAAGAAGCAGATGGCTCTTAATAAATTAGGTGCATCTCCACCCCACTACGTGCCACAAACTGAAGTCTGCGTTAGCCAGGGACTGGCGCAATTTCTGCTATAACTTTTGCCATTTTCTGGCAAAATTTATGGAAAATCTTTCAGGCGGCGCAAAGCTCTGCCCCTCCTGCTAAGCCATGCCCCTCTTACTTGGCACTTCAGAGAAATGCCAAGAAACACAATTGCAAATTATTGTGCACATATGGGATGCCCCATACTTTGCGACTTTTTACACCATAACAGTGGTGTATTTAGCTTAATAAATATCCTCCAATGACTTTTCAGTTTTAATATAGGTACTAAGAAATAAGTATGCAATACAAAGTCATTTACCATAAGAAATTGTTTAAGATTTGTTATGTTGTCAATATAGGCATGTGTATAAAATGATTAAAAATTAAAAACAATATATGTCACTTACTAGTAATACATTTTCTTAGTCCCTTGATAGCAGCATATGGTGCAGTCATGGGCCTAAACAATATGTTAGTGCACAATGGCTGGTTATTCATCGGCAAAAATTAAGAATTTTTGATTCTAATTAATAAATTTAGGATGACTATGTTAAGTTTTACACTTAATGTTAGTCTGATTTCCCTTGTTCGTAACAACTTTGTTATGACCGAAGTGAAATCTAGGAGAGGGGTGGCTGGCTATGAAGGGGTATGAGGAGGCCAGTTTTTTTTATTTTTTCAATTGTATTATACACATGTCTATGCTCATATTACTATACTGTCTATAAGTAATGTGTGTCACTATCAGTTATTGTGTATTTCTGTTATATTTAAGGATTTAGATATAAGGTCTGATAAGTAAGAGGATAAGCTAGGAGGGGAGGAGTGTGAGTCAATTAGGAGAGAAGTATGTGGAGGGTGAGAAGGTGGTGAATTAAAGAGGTTAAATAGAATAAGGAGGAGAAGGAATAAGGGAATGAGAAGATATAGAGGTAGTGAAGGCAGGAGATAACAGCAGAGGACATTAAGGTTGAGGATGAGAGAGTGTTATGTATAGGCTGTTAGCGGGGATCAGGAAGTCTGAGGATTAAAGAGGTGGAAATGAAGGATGAGAGAGGAGGACAGTATTTACTGTTAAGTAGCTGTTATTACTCATTGGGGAAATGTATCAAGAATGGTAAATCCATATGCCAGTCTTGATCTCTCTGCACCGGTGTGAAATATTCCTAATTTATTAAGAAGCAGATGGCTCTTAATAAATTAGGTGCATCTCCACCCCACTACGTGCCACAAACTGAAGTCTGCGTTAGCCAGGGACTGGCGCAATTTCAGCTATAACTTTTGCCATTTTCTGGCAAAATTTATGGAAAATCTTTCAGGCGGCGCAAAGCTCTGCCCCTCCTGCTAAGCCATGCCCCTCTTACTTGGCACTTCAGAGAAATGCCAAGAAACACAATTGCAAATTATTGTGCACATATGGGATGCCCCATACTTTGCGACTTTTTTACACCATAACAGTGGTGTATTTAGCTTAATAAATATCCTCCAATGACTTTTCAGTTTTAATATAGGTACTAAGAAATAAGTATGCAATACAAAGTCATTTACCATAAGAAATTGTTTAAGATTTGTTATGTTGTCAATATAGGCATGTGTATAAAATGATTAAAAAATAAAAACAATATATGTCACTTACTAGTAATACAATTTCTTAGTCCCTTGATAGCAGCATATGGTGCAGTCATGGGCCTAAACAATATGTTAGTGCACAATGGCTGGTTATTCATCGGCAAAAATTAAGAATTTTTGATTCTAATTAATAAATTTAGGATGACTATGTTAAGTTTTACACTTAATGTTAGTCTGATTTCCCTTGTTCGTAACAACTTTGTTATGACCGAAGTGAAATCTAGGAGAGGGGTGGCTGGCTATGAAGGGGTATGAGGAGGCCAGTTTTTTTTATTTTTTCAATTGTATTATACACATGTCTATGCTCATATTACTATACTGTCTATAAGTAATGTGTGTCACTATCAGTTATTGTGTATTTCTGTTATATTTAAGGATTTAGATATAAGGTCTGATAAGTAAGAGGATAAGCTAGGAGGGGAGGAGTGTGAGTCAATTAGGAGAGAAGTATGTGGAGGGTGAGAAGGTGGTGAATTAAAGAGGTTAAATAGAATAAGGAGGAGAAGGAATAAGGGAATGAGAAGATATAGAGGTAGTGAAGGCAGGAGATAACAGCGGAGGACATTAAGGTTGAGGATGAGAGAGTGTTATGTATAGGCTGTTAGCGGGGATCAGGAAGTCTGAGGATTAAAGAGGTGGAAATGAAGGATGAGAGAGGAGGACAGTATTTACTGTTAAGTAGCTGTTATTACTCATTGGGGAAATGTATCAAGAATGGTAAATCCATATGCCAGTCTTGATCTCTCTGCACCGGTGTGAAATATTCCTAATTTATTAAGAAGCAGATGGCTCTTAATAAATTAGGTGCATCTCCACCCCACTACGTGCCACAAACTGAAGTCTGCGTTAGCCAGGGACTGGCGCAATTTCAGCTATAACTTTTGCCATTTTCTGGCAAAATTTATGGAAAATCTTTCAGGCGGCGCAAAGCTCTGCCCCTCCTGCTAAGCCATGCCCCTCTTACTTGGCACTTCAGAGAAATGCCAAGAAACACAATTGCAAATTATTGTGCACATATGGGATGCCCCATACTTTGCGACTTTTTACACCATAACAGTGGTGTATTTAGCTTAATAAATATCCTCCAATGACTTTTCAGTTTTAATATAGGTACTAAGAAATAAGTATGCAATACAAAGTCATTTACCATAAGAAATTGTTTAAGATTTGTTATGTTGTCAATATAGGCATGTGTATAAAATGATTAAAAATAAAAACAATATATGTCACTTACTAGTAATACATTTTCTTAGTCCCTTGATAGCAGCATATGGTGCAGTCATGGGCCTAAACAATATGTTAGTGCACAATGGCTGGTTATTCATCGGCAAAAATTAAGAATTTTCGATTCTAATTAATAAATTTAGGATGACTATGTTAAGTTTTACACTTAATGTTAGTCTGATTTCCCTTGTTCGTAACAACTTTGTTATGACCGAAGTGAAATCTAGGAGAGGGGTGGCTGGCTATGAAGGGGTATGAGGAGGCCAGTTTTTTTTATTTTTTCAATTGTATTATACACATGTCTATGCTCATATTACTATACTGTCTATAAGTAATGTGTGTCACTATCAGTTATTGTGTATTTCTGTTATATTTAAGGATTTAGATATAAGGTCTGATAAGTAAGAGGATAAGCTAGGAGGGGAGGAGTGTGAGTCAATTAGGAGAGAAGTATGTGGAGGGTGAGAAGGTGGTGAATTAAAGAGGTTAAATAGAATAAGGAGGAGAAGGAATAAGGGAATGAGAAGATATAGAGGTAGTGAAGGCAGGAGATAACAGCGGAGGACATTAAGGTTGAGGATGAGAGAGTGTTATGTATAGGCTGTTAGCGGGGATCAGGAAGTCTGAGGATTAAAGAGGTGGAAATGAAGGATGAGAGAGGAGGACAGTATTTACTGTTAAGTAGCTGTTATTACTCATTGGGGAAATGTATCAAGAATGGTAAATCCATATGCCAGTCTTGATCTCTCTGCACCGGTGTGAAATATTCCTAATTTATTAAGAAGCAGATGGCTCTTAATAAATTAGGTGCATCTCCACCCCACTACGTGCCACAAACTGAAGTCTGCGTTAGCCAGGGACTGGCGCAATTTCAGCTATAACTTTTGCCATTTTCTGGCAAAATTTATGGAAAATCTTTCAGGCGGCGCAAAGCTCTGCCCCTCCTGCTAAGCCATGCCCCTCTTACTTGGCACTTCAGAGAAATGCCAAGAAACACAATTGCAAATTATTGTGCACATATGGGATGCCCCATACTTTGCGACTTTTTTACACCATAACAGTGGTGTATTTAGCTTAATAAATATCCTCCAATGACTTTTCAGTTTTAATATAGGTACTAAGAAATAAGTATGCAATACAAAGTCATTTACCATAAGAAATTGTTTAAGATTTGTTATGTTGTCAATATAGGCATGTGTATAAAATGATTAAAAAATAAAAACAATATATGTCACTTACTAGTAATACAATTTCTTAGTCCCTTGATAGCAGCATATGGTGCAGTCATGGGCCTAAACAATATGTTAGTGCACAATGGCTGGTTATTCATCGGCAAAAATTAAGAATTTTTGATTCTAATTAATAAATTTAGGATGACTATGTTAAGTTTTACACTTAATGTTAGTCTGATTTCCCTTGTTCGTAACAACTTTGTTATGACCGAAGTGAAATCTAGGAGAGGGGTGGCTGGCTATGAAGGGGTATGAGGAGGCCAGTTTTTTTTATTTTTTCAATTGTATTATACACATGTCTATGCTCATATTACTATACTGTCTATAAGTAATGTGTGTCACTATCAGTTATTGTGTATTTCTGTTATATTTAAGGATTTAGATATAAGGTCTGATAAGTAAGAGGATAAGCTAGGAGGGGAGGAGTGTGAGTCAATTAGGAGAGAAGTATGTGGAGGGTGAGAAGGTGGTGAATTAAAGAGGTTAAATAGAATAAGGAGGAGAAGGAATAAGGGAATGAGAAGATATAGAGGTAGTGAAGGCAGGAGATAACAGCGGAGGACATTAAGGTTGAGGATGAGAGAGTGTTATGTATAGGCTGTTAGCGGGGATCAGGAAGTCTGAGGATTAAAGAGGTGGAAATGAAGGATGAGAGAGGAGGACAGTATTTACTGTTAAGTAGCTGTTATTACTCATTGGGGAAATGTATCAAGAATGGTAAATCCATATGCCAGTCTTGATCTCTCTGCACCGGTGTGAAATATTCCTAATTTATTAAGAAGCAGATGGCTCTTAATAAATTAGGTGCATCTCCACCCCACTACGTGCCACAAACTGAAGTCTGCGTTAGCCAGGGACTGGCGCAATTTCAGCTATAACTTTTGCCATTTTCTGGCAAAATTTATGGAAAATCTTTCAGGCGGCGCAAAGCTCTGCCCCTCCTGCTAAGCCATGCCCCTCTTACTTGGCACTTCAGAGAAATGCCAAGAAACACAATTGCAAATTATTGTGCACATATGGGATGCCCCATACTTTGCGACTTTTTACACCATAACAGTGGTGTATTTAGCTTAATAAATATCCTCCAATGACTTTTCAGTTTTAATATAGGTACTAAGAAATAAGTATGCAATACAAAGTCATTTACCATAAGAAATTGTTTAAGATTTGTTATGTTGTCAATATAGGCATGTGTATAAAATGATTAAAAAATAAAAACAATATATGTCACTTACTAGTAATACAATTTCTTAGTCCCTTGATAGCAGCATATGGTGCAGTCATGGGCCTAAACAATATGTTAGTGCACAATGGCTGGTTATTCATCGGCAAAAATTAAGAATTTTTGATTCTAATTAATAAATTTAGGATGACTATGTTAAGTTTTACACTTAATGTTAGTCTGATTTCCCTTGTTCGTAACAACTTTGTTATGACCGAAGTGAAATCTAGGAGAGGGGTGGCTGGCTATGAAGGGGTATGAGGAGGCCAGTTTTCTTTTATTTTTTCAATTGTATTATACACATGTCTATGCTCATATTACTATACTGTTTATAAGTAATGTGTGTCACTATCAGTTATTGTGTATTTCTGTTATATTTAAGGATTTAGATATAAGGTCTGATAAGTAAGAGGATAAGCTAGGAGGGGAGGAGTGTGAGTCAATTAGGAGAGAAGTATGTGGAGGGTGAGAAGGTGGTGAATTAAAGAGGTTAAATAGAATAAGGAGGAGAAGGAATAAGGGAATGAGAAGATATAGAGGTAGTGAAGGCAGGAGATAACAGCGGAGGACATTAAGGTTGAGGATGAGAGAGTGTTATGTATAGGCTGTTAGCGGGGATCAGGAAGTCTGAGGATTAAAGAGGTGGAAATGAAGGATGAGAGAGGAGGACAGTATTTACTGTTAAGTAGCTGTTATTACTCATTGGGGGAAATGTATCAAGAATGGTAAATCCATATGCCAGTCTTGATCTCTCTGCACCGGTGTGAAATATTCCTAATTTATTAAGAAGCAGATGGCTCTTAATAAATTAGGTGCATCTCCACCCCACTACGTGCCACAAACTGAAGTCTGCGTTAGCCAGGGACTGGCGCAATTTCAGCTATAACTTTTGCCATTTTCTGGCAAAATTTATGGAAAATCTTTCAGGCGGCGCAAAGCTCTGCCCCTCCTGCTAAGCCATGCCCCTCTTTACTTGGCACTTCAGAGAAATGCCAAGAAACACATTTGCAAATTATTGTGCACATATGGGATGCACCATACTTTGCGACTTTTTTACACCATAACAGTGGTGTATTTAGCTTAATAAATATCCTCCAATGACTTTCAGTTTTAATATAGGTACTAAGAAATAAGTATGCAATACAAAGTCATTTACCATAAGAAATTGTTTAAGATTTGTTATGTTGTCAATATACGCATGTGTATAAAATGATAAAAAATAAAAACAATATATGTCACTTACTAGTAATACATTTTCTTAATCCCTTGATAGCAGCATATGGTGCAGTCATGGGCCTAAACAATATGTTAGTGCACAAAGGCTGGTTATTCATCGGCAAAAATTAAGAATTTTCGATTCTAATTAATAAATTTAGGATGACTATGTTAAGTATTACACTTAATGTTAGTCTGATTTCCCTTGTTCGTAACAACTTTGTTATGACCGAAGTGAAATCTAGGAGAGGGGTGGCTGGCTATGAAGGGGTATGAGGAGGCCAGTTTTTTTATTTTTTCAATTGTATTATACACATGTCTATGCTCATATTACTATAGTGTCTATAAGTAATGTGTGTCACTATCAGTTATTGTGTATTTCTGTTATATTTAAGGATTTAGATACAAGGTCTGATAAGTAAGAGGATAAGCTAGGAGGGGAGGAGTGTGAGTCAATTAGGAGAGAAGTATGTGGAGGGTGAGAAGGTGGTGAATTAAAGAGGTTAAATAGAATAAGGAGGAGAAGGAATAAGGGAATGAGAAGATATAGAGGTAGTGAAGGCAGGAGATAACAGCGGAGGACATTAAGGTTGAGGATGAGAGAGTGTTATGTATAGGCTGTTAGCGGGGATCAGGAAGTCTGAGGATTAAAGAGGTGGAATTGAAGGATGAGAGAGGAGGACAGTATTTACTGTTAAGTAGCTGTTATTACTCATTGGGGAAATGTATCATAGAATGGTAAATCCATATGCCAGTCTTGATCTCTCTGCACCGGTGTGAAATATTCCTAATTTATTAAGAAGCAGATGGCTCTTAATAAATTAGGTGCATCTCCACCCCACTACGTGCCACAAACTGAGGTCTGCGTTAGCCAGGGACTGGCGCAATTTCAGCTATAACTTTTGCCATTTTCTGGCAAAATTTATGGAAAATCTTTCAGGCGGCGCAAAGCTCTGCCCCTCCTGCTAAGCCATGCCCCTCTTACTTGGCACTTCAGAGAAATGCCAAGAAACACAATTGCAAATTATTGTGCACATATGGGATGCCCCATACTTTGAGACTTTTTACACCATAACAGTGGTGTATTTAGCTTAATAAATATCCTCCAATGACTTTTCAGTTTTATTATAGGTACTAAGAAATAAGTATGCAATACAAAGTCATTTACCATAAGAAATTGTTTAAGATTTGTTATGTTGTCAATATAGGCATGTGTATAAAATGATTAAAAATAAAAACAATATATGTCACTTACTAGTAATACAATTTCTTAGTCCCTTGATAGCAGCATATGGTGCAGTCATGGGCCTAAACAATATGTTAGAGCACAATGGCTGGTTATTCATCGGCAAAAAATTAAGAATTTTTGATTCTAATTAATAAATTTAGGATGACTATGTTAAGTTTTACACTTAATGTTAGTCTGATTTCCCTTGTTCGTAACAACTTTGTTATGACCGAAGTGAAATCTAGGAGAGGGGTGGCTGGCTATGAAGGGGTATGAGGAGGCCAGTTTTTTTTATTTTTTCAATTGTATTATACACATGTCTATGCTCATATTACTATACTGTTTATAAGTAATGTGTGTCACTATCAGTTATTGTGTATTTCTATTATATTTAAGGATTTAGATATAAGGTCTGATAAGTAAGAGGATAAGCTAGGAGGGGAGGAGTGTGAGTCAATTAGGAGAGAAGTATGTGGAGGGTGAGAAGGTGGTGAATTAAAGAAGTTAAATAGAATAAGGAGGAGAAGGAATAAGGGAATGAGAAGATATAGAGGTAGTGAAGGCAGGAGATAACAGCGGAGGACATTAAGGTTGAGGATGAGAGAGTGTTATGTATAGGCTGTTAGCGGGGATCAGGAAGTCTGAGGATTAAAGAGGTGGAAATGAAGGATGAGAGAGGAGGACAGTATTTACTGTTAAGTAGCTGTTATTACTCATTGGGGGAAATGTATCAAGAATGGTAAATCCATATGCCAGTCTTGATCTCTCTGCACCGGTGTGAAATATTCCTAATTTATTAAGAAGCAGATGGCTCTTAATAAATTAGGTGCATCTCCACCCCACTACGTGCCACAAACTGAAGTCTGCGTTAGCCAGGGACTGGCGCACTTCAGCTATAACTTTTGCCATTTTCTGGCAAAATTTATGGAAAATCTTTCAGGCGGCGCAAAGCTCTGCCCCTCCTGCTAAGCCATGCCCCTCTTTACTTGGCACTTCAGAGAAATGCCAAGAAACACAATTGCAAATTATTGTGCACATATGGGATGCACCATACTTTGCGACTTTTTTACACCATAACAGTGGTGTATTTAGCTTAATAAATATCCTCCAATGACTTTCAGTTTTAATATAGGTACTAAGAAATAAGTATGCAATACAAAGTCATTTACCATAAGAAATTGTTTAAGATTTGTTATGTTGTCAATATACGCATGTGTATAAAATGATTAAAAAATAAAAACAATATATGTCACTTACTAGTAATACATTTTCTTAATCCCTTGATAGCAGCATATGGTGCAGTCATGGGCCTAAACAATATGTTAGTGCACAAAGGCTGGTTATTCATCGGCAAAAATTAAGAATTTTCGATTCTAATTAATAAATTTAGGATGACTATGTTAAGTATTACACTTAATGTTAGTCTGATTTCCCTTGTTCGTAACAACTTTGTTATGACCGAAGTGAAATCTAGGAGAGGGGTGGCTGGCTATGAAGGGGTATGAGGAGGCCAGTTTTTTTTATTTTTTCAATTGTATTATACACATGTCTATGCTCATATTACTATAGTGTCTATAAGTAATGTGTGTCACTATCAGTTATTGTGTATTTCTGTTATATTTAAGGATTTAGATACAAGGTCTGATAAGTAAGAGGATAAGCTAGGAGGGGAGGAGTGTGAGTCAATTAGGAGAGAAGTATGTGGAGGGTGAGAAGGTGGTGAATTAAAGAGGTTAAATAGAATAAGGAGGAGAAGGAATAAGGGAATGAGAAGATATAGAGGTAGTGAAGGCAGGAGATAACAGCGGAGGACATTAAGGTTGAGGATGAGAGAGTGTTATGTATAGGCTGTTAGCGGGGATCAGGAAGTCTGAGGATTAAAGAGGTGGAATTGAAGGATGAGAGAGGAGGACAGTATTTACTGTTAAGTAGCTGTTATTACTCATTGGGGGAAATGTATCATAGAATGGTAAATCCATGTGCCAGTATTGATCTCTCTGCACCGGTGTGAAATATTCCTAATTTATTAAGAAGCAGATGGCTCTTTATAAATTAGGTGCATCTCCACCCCACTACGTGCCACAAACTGAGGTCTGCGTTAGCCAGGGACTGGCGCAATTTCAGCTATAGCTTTTGCCATTTTCTGGCAAAATTTATGGAAAATCTTTCAGGCGGCGCAAAGCTCTGCCCCTCCTGCTAAGCCATGCCCCCTCTTACTTGGCACTTCAGAGAAATGCCAAGAAACACAATTGCAAATTATTGTGCACATATGGGATGCCCCATACTTTGAGACTTTTTACACCATAACAGTGGTGTATTTAGCTTAATAAATATCCTCCAATGACTTTTCAGTTTTATTATAGGTACTAAGAAATAAGTATGCAATACAAAGTCATTTACCATAAGAAATTGTTTAAGATTTGTTATGTTGTCAATATAGGCATGTGTATAAAATGATTAAAAAATAAAAACAATATATGTCACTTACTAGTAATACAATTTCTTAGTCCCTTGATAGCAGCATATGGTGCAGTCATGGGCCTAAACAATATGTTAGAGCACAATGGCTGGTTATTCATCGGCAAAAAATTAAGAATTTTTTATTCTAATTAATAAATTTAGGATGACTATGTTAAGTTTTACACTTAATGTTAGTCTGATTTCCCTTGTTAGTAACAACTTTGTTATGACCGAAATGAAATCTAGGAGAGGGGTGGCTGGCTATGAAGGGGTATGAGGAGGCCAGTTTTTTTTATTTTTTCAATTGTATTATACACATGTCTATGCTCATATTACTATATTGTTTATAAGTAATGTGTGTCACTATCAGTTATTGTGTATTTCTGTTATATTTGAGGATTTAGATATAAGGTCTGATAAGTAAGAGGATAAGCTAGGAGGGGAGGAGTGTGAGTCAATTAGGAGAGAAGTATGTGGAGGGTGAGAAGGTGGTGAATTAAAGAAGTTAAATAGAATAAGGAGGAGAAGGAATAAGGGAATGAGAAGATATAGAGGTAGTGAAGGCTGAAAATAACAGCGGAGGACATTAGGGTTGAGGATGAGAGATTGTTATGTATAGGCTGTTAGCGGGGATCAGGAAGTATGAGGATTAAAGAGGTGGAAATGAAGGATGAGAGAGGAGGACAGTATTTACTTTTAAGTAGCTGTTATTACTCATTGGGGGAAATGTATCAAGAATGGTAAATCCATATGCCAGTCTTGATCTCTCTGTACTGGTGTGAGATATTCCTAAATTATTAAGAAGCAGATGGCTCTTAATAAATTAGGTGCATCTCCACCCCACTACGTGCCACAAACTGAAGTCTGCGTTAGCCAGGGACTGGCGCAATTTCAGCTATAACTTTTGCCATTTTCTGGCAAAATTTATGGAAAATCTTTCAGGCGGCGCAAAGCTTTGCCCCTCCTGCTAAGCCATGCCCCTCTTACTGGGCACTTCAGAGAAATGCCGAGAAACACAATTGCAAATTATTGTGCACATATGGGATGCCCCATACTTTGCGACTTTTTACACCATAACAGTGGTGTATTTTGCTTAATAAATATCCTCCAATGACTTTTCAGTTTTAATATAGGTACTAAGAAATAAGTATGCAATACAAAGTCATTTACCATAAGAAATTGTTTAAGATTTGTTATGTTGTCAATATAGGCATGTGTATAAAATGATTAAAAATTAAAAACAATATATGTCACTTACTAGTAATACATTTTCTTAGTCCCTTGATAGCAGCATATGGTGCAGTCATGGGCCTAAACAATATGTTAGTGCACAATGGCTGGTTATTCATGGGCAAAAAATTAAGAATTTTTGATTCTAATTAATAAATTTAGGATGACTATGTTAAGTTTTACACTTAATGTTAGTCTGATTTCCCTTGTTCGTAACAACTTTGTTATGACCGAAGTGAAATCTAGGAGAGGGGTGGCTGGCTATGAAGGGGTATGAGGAGGCCAGTTTTCTTTTATTTTTTCAATTGTATTATACACATGTCTATGCTCATATTACTATACTGTTTATAAGTAATGTGTGTCACTATCAGTTATTGTGTATTTCTATTATATTTAAGGATTTAGATATAAGGTCTGATAAGTAAGAGGATAAGCTAGGAGGGGAGGAGTGTGAGTCAATTAGGAGAGAAGTATGTGGAGGGTGAGAAGGTGGTGAATTACAGAGGTTAAATAGAATAGGGAGGAGAAGGAATAAGGGAATGAGAAGATATAGAGGTAGTGAAGGCAGGAGATAACAGCGGAGGACATTAAGGTTGAGGATGAGAGAGTGTTATTTATAGGCTGTTAGCGGGGATCAGGAAGTCTGAGGATTAAAGAGGTGGAAATGAAGGATGAGAGAGGAGGACAGTATTTACTGTTAAGTAGCTGTTATTACTCATTGGGGGAAATGTATCAAGAATGGTAAATCCATATGCCAGTCTTGATCTCTCTGCACCGGTGTGAAATATTCCTAATTTATTAAGAAGCAGATGGCTCGTAATAAATTTGGTGCATCTCCACCCCACTACGTGCCACAAACTGAAGTCTGCGTTAGCCAGGGACTGGCGCAATTTCAGCTAAAACTTTTGCCATTTTCTGGCAAAATTTATGGAAAATCTTTCAGGCGGCGCAAAGCTCTGCCCCTCCTGCTAAGCCATGCCCCTCTTTACTTGGCACTTCAGAGAAATGCCAAGAAACACATTTGCAAATTATTGTGCACATATGGGATGCACCATACTTTGCGACTTTTTACACCATAACAGTGGTGTATTTAGCTTAATAAATATCCTCCAATGACTTCAGTTTTAATATAGGTACTAAGAAATAAGTATGCAATACAAAGTCATTTACCATAAGAAATTGTTTAAGATTTGTTATGTTGTCAATATACGCATGTGTATAAAATGATAAAAAATAAAAAACAATATATGTCACTTACTAGTAATACATTTTCTTAATCCCTTGATAGCAGCATATGGTGCAGTCATGGGCCTAAACAATATGTTAGTGCACAAAGGCTGGTTATTCATCGGCAAAAAATTAAGAATTTTCGATTCTAATTAATAAATTTAGGATGACTATGTTAAGTATTACACTTAATGTTAGTCTGATTTCCCCTTGTTCGTAACAACTTTGTTATGACCGAAGTGAAATCTAGGAGAGGGGTGGCTGGCTATGAAGGGGTATGAGGAGGCCAGTTTTTTTTATTTTTTCAATTGTATTATACACATGTCTATGCTCATATTACTATAGTGTCTATAAGTAATGTGTGTCACTATCAGTTATTGTGTATTTCTGTTATATTTAAGGATTTAGATACAAGGTCTGATAAGTAAGAGGATAAGCTAGGAGGGAAGGAGTGTGAGTCAATTAGGAGAGAAGTATGTGGAGGGTGAGAAGGTGGTGAATTAAAGAGGTTAAATAGAATAAGGAGGAGAAGGAATAAGGGAATGAGAAGATATAGAGGTAGTGAAGGCAGGAGATAACAGCGGAGGACATTAAGGTTGAGGATGAGAGAGTGTTATGTATAGGCTGTTAGCGGGGATCAGGAAGTCTGAGGATTAAAGAGGTGGAATTGAAGGATGAGAGAGGAGGACAGTATTTACTGTTAAGTAGCTGTTATTACTCATTGGGGGAAATGTATCATAAATGGTAAATCCATGTGCCAGTATTGATCTCTCTGCACCGGTGTGAAATATTCCTAATTTATTAAGAAGCAGATGGCTCTTTATAAATTAGGTGCATCTCCACCCCACTACGTGCCACAAACTGAGGTCTGCGTTAGCCAGGGACTGGCGCAATTTCAGCTATAGCTTTTGCCATTTTCTGGCAAAATTTATGGAAAATCTTTCAGGCGGCGCAAAGCTCTGCCCCTCCTGCTAAGCCATGCCCCTCTTACTTGGCACTTCAGAGAAATGCCAAGAAACACAATTGCAAATTATTGTGCACATATGGGATGCCCCATACTTTGAGACTTTTTTACACCATAACAGTGGTGTATTTAGCTTAATAAATATCCTCCAATGACTTTTCAGTTTTATTATAGGTACTAAGAAATAAGTATGCAATACAAAGTCATTTACCATAAGAAATTGTTTAAGATTTGTTATGTTGTCAATATAGGCATGTGTATAAAATGATTAAAAAATAAAAAAATATATGTCACTTACTAGTAATACAATTTCTTAGTCCCTTGATAGCAGCATATGGTGCAGTCATGGGCCTAAACAATATGTTAGAGCACAATGGCTGGTTATTCATCGGCAAAAATTAAGAATTTTTGATTCTAATTAATAAATTTAGGATGACTATGTTAAGTTTTACACTTAATGTTAGTCTGATTTCCCTTGTTAGTAACAACTTTGTTATGACCGAAGTGAAATCTAGGAGAGGGGTGGCTGGCTATGAAGGGGTATGAGGAGGCCAGTTTTTTTTTATTTTTTCAATTGTATTATACACATGTCTATGCTCATATTACTATATTGTTTATAAGTAATGTGTGTCACTATCAGTTATTGTGTATTTC
>JAKVIS010001476.1:0-33183 GCA_033119425.1 Bufotes viridis
GCCACATAAACAGGCCCGCAATTGTTCCCCCTTGTGCAAATTTACCTTGACAAGGGGTAGGTGTTCCGCAGTCTGGGACTTTTTTGAGGAAAGTGGGGACGAATAAAAGAATTGTAATTTGCTAACTGTAACTGTGCTATTCCTAAATAAGAACTCAACATTTCATAAATAACAATAACCATAACATATTTTACATCCTTTTAATAAACTAACTCAAACCATAACAATAAACACTCAAACACGGGAACTTAATTGGGGAAGACTGTACACTGGAGGCTAAATGAGTATGGTTGGGAACACTAGCAACCTCAACCCCAACAGCATAATCAGCCACATGGCATCACAGCACCCTAATAGGTGGGCCGAACCTCTGGTCCACAATCAGTGTCTGTGGGTCACAACCACTGCCTCCTCTTCCTCCCCTGTGCTATGTGCTGGCCAATCCTCTGTCCTAGACACAGGCCTGGATAACTCCTGCCCTGCAGCCAGGCCTTCGCAAGCACCATCTGCTAGCACACCCCTTTCTTTGACCAAGCACAGCGTACAGATTTCCTTATCCCAGGCTTTTGATCGTAAGGGCAAATAGACAGCCACCCACCGACAGGCTATAGCACTAAGTGCGCCCCTTTCAAAATGTATGGCCATGGAAATGTTACCATTTGAGCCTTTGGACACTGAGGCTTTCCTCAGCCTCATGGCGGCGGCCATCCTTCATTACTCAGTCCCCAGCCGCCACTATTGTTCACAGCATTACACCAGCAATAGTGTGTGTCCCGTAACATCACCCATGCCCTGAACAACGCAGTTATCGGGAAGATCCACTTAACGACGGACACATGGACAAGTGTTTTTGGCTAGGGAAGCTACATTTCTGTCACGGCACACTGGGTGAACCTTGTGTAGACCGTTAGCAAATCGGACCCTGGGATGGCACAGGTGCCACTGACACCAAGTATTGCAGGGACTACTTCTATGACGATTTCTACCACCATATACATTTGTGGCGCAACCCTCCCACCCCCCTCTTCTTCTCTTCCACCTCCATCTCCTCCTCCACTGCAAACTCTGAATTCTAATAGGGAAGCGGCAACAGGCCTTGCTGAAATTCATTTTCTTGGGTGACAAAAAGCACACTGCCGCAGAGATGTGGCAGGGTATAAGGGACCAGGTTGGCTGTGTCTGATAATGGCCATAACTTGTTGTCATCTTTGTAGCTCAGCAAGCTCACATACATGGCAATCATACAGTATATATGTACAATGCACAACAAACATCCCACACTTATACATTAATATAACTATAAAACTAACAAACAAGAGTGGAGTTAAACCAATGGCATTAACTTTTTAAGAACTCATAAATAACCAAATAATCATAATATATTTTACAACCATAAACCATAATAACAATAATAATACCAACCATAATACAAACAAAAAGTATTATTATAACAGAACAGAATGTCATTGTACTGCGGCCAGTGTATTGTCTGAACGTGTATTTAGCACGACAGGGGGCGTCATTACAGACAACTGCAGCCTCCTGTCCACAGCCAACGTGGACAAGCTCACGTTCATTAAAATGAACCCTGCATGGATCCCACAGGACTTGTCCGTACCTTGTGCAGAATAGACATTTATAACTTCCTCGCCCTCAACCATACATTCTTGTACTCCTGGGCACTTCTTTATTGAATCCTTTTTTTTTTATTTTACCATTATTTTGGGGGCAACAGCAAGTTGAATGAACCTCTCCTCCGTCTGGGTGCCAGGGTCTACATTTCAGCTAATCGCCTGCTGGTTTGGTGCGTGACATTAACAACTTTTTGCTGTAAAATGACCTCTCCTCTGTCGGGGTGTCAGGGGCCTAAAATTCTGTTAATTGCCTGCTGCTTTGGCGGCTGACATTGTGCTTGATTTTCTGCTATGGGACCTCTCTCCTCTGTCTGGCTGCTGGGGCCTAAATAACTGAAAGTGGCCTTTTCCATTGCTGGGTGACATGAAGCCTGATTTTCTGCTATAGAACCTCTCTCCTCTGTCTGGGTGCCAGGGGCCTACATTTCAAATAATCACCTGTTGCATTGGTGGGTGAAATTATCCTCTTTATACTGTCAAATTACCTCTACATTGTCTGGTTGTCAGGGGCCAATATTTTGTTTAATCGCTTGCTGCATTGGTGGGAGACAATAAACTCTTTATACTGTCAAATGACCTCTACATTGCCTGGTTGTCAGGGGCCTATATTTAGTTTAATCGCTTGCTGCATTGGTGGGAGACATTAAACTCTTTATACTGTCAAATGACCTCTACATTGTCTGGTTGCCAGGGGCCTGTATTTTTCTTCATCGCCTGCTTTATTGGTGGGAGACATTAACCTCTTTTTACTGTCAAATGACCGCCCCATTGTCTGTTTGTCAGGGGCCTATATTTTGTTTAATCGCTTGCTGCATTTGTAGGAGACATCAAACTCTTATACTGTTAAACGACCTCTATATTGTCTGGTTGTCAGGGGCCAATATTTTGTTTAATCGCTTGCTGCATTGGTGGGAGACATTAAACTCTTTATACTGTCAAATGACCTCTACATTGCCTGGTTGTCAGGGGCCTATATTTAGTTTAATCGCTTGCTGCATTGGTGGGAGACATTAAACTCTTTATACTGTCAAATGACCTCTATATTGTCTGGTTGTCAAGGGCCAATATTAGATTAATCACCTGCTGCATTGGTGGGTGAAATTATCCTCTTTATACTGTCAAATTACCTCTACATTGTCTGGTTGTCAGGGGCCAATATTTTGTTTAATCGCTTGCTGCATTGGTGGGAGACATTAAACTCTTTATACTGTCAAATGACCTCTACATTGCCTGGTTGTCAGGGGCCTATATTTAGTTTAATCGCTTGCTGCATTGGTGGGAGACATTAAACTCTTTATACTGTCAAATGACCTCTACATTGTCTGGTTGCCAGGGGCCTGTATTTTTCTTCATCGCCTGCTTTATTGGTGGGAGACATTAACCTCTTTTTACTGTCAAATGACCGCCCCATTGTCTGTTTGTCAAGGGCCTATATTTTGTTTAATCGCTTGCTGCATTTGTAGGAGACATCAAACTCTTATACTGTTAAACGACCTCTATATTGTCTGGTTGTCAGGGCCTATATTTCGTTTGATCGCTTGCTGCATTGGTGGGAGATATTAAACTCTTTATACTGTCAAATGACCTCTACATTGCCTGGTTGTCAGGGGCCTATATTTAGTTTAATCGCTTGCTGCATTGGTGGGAGACATTAAACTCTTTATACTGTCAAATGACCTCTATATTGTCTGGTTGTCAAGGGCCAATATTAGATTAATCACCTGCTGCATTGGTGGGTGAAATTATCCTCTTTATACTGTCAAATTACCTCTACATTGTCTGGTTGTCAGGGGCCAATATTTTGTTTAATCGCTTGCTGCATTGGTGGGAGACATTAAACTCTTTATACTGTCAAATGACCTCTACATTGCCTGGTTGTCAGGGGCCTATATTTAGTTTAATCGCTTGCTGCATTGGTGGGAGACATTAAACTCTTTATACTGTCAAATGACCTCTACATTGTCTGGTTGCCAGGGGCCTGTATTTTTCTTCATCGCCTGCTTTATTGGTGGGAGACATTAACCTCTTTTTACTGTCAAATGACCGCCCCATTGTCTGTTTGTCAGGGGCCTATATTTTGTTTAATCGCTTGCTGCATTTGTAGGAGACATCAAACTCTTATACTGTTAAACGACCTCTATATTGTCTGGTTGTCAGGGGCCTATATTTCGCTTGATCGCTTGCTGCATTGGTGGGAGATATTAAACTCTTTATACTGTCAAATGACCTCTACATTGCCTGGTTGTCAGGGGCCTATATTTAGTTTAATCGCTTGCTGCATTGGTGGGAGACATTAAACTCTTTATACTGTCAAATGACCTCTATATTGTCTGGTTGTCAAGGGCCAATATTAGATTAATCACCTGCTGCATTGGTGGGTGAAATTATCCTCTTTATACTGTCAAATTACCTCTACATTGTCTGGTTGTCAGGGGCCAATATTTTGTTTAATCGCTTGCTGCATTGGTGGGAGACATTAAACTCTTTATACTGTCAAATGACCTCTACATTGCCTGGTTGTCAGGGGCCTATATTTAGTTTAATCGCTTGCTGCATTGGTGGGAGACATTAAACTCTTTATACTGTCAAATGACCTCTACATTGTCTGGTTGCCAGGGGCCTGTATTTTTCTTCATCGCCTGCTTTATTGGTGGGAGACATTAACCTCTTTTTACTGTCAAATGACCGCCCCATTGTCTGTTTGTCAGGGGCCTATATTTTGTTTAATCGCTTGCTGCATTTGTAGGAGACATCAAACTCTTATACTGTTAAACGACCTCTATATTGTCTGGTTGTCAGGGGCCTATATTTCGTTTGATCGCTTGCTGCATTGGTGGGAGATATTAAACTCTTTATACTGTCAAATGACCGCCCCATTGTCTGGTTGTCAAGGGCCTATATTTCGTTTAATCGCTTGCTGCATTAGTAGGAGACAGTAAACTCTGTATACTGTCAAATGACCGCCCCATTTTCTGGTTGTTAGGGGCCTATATTTAGATTAATCGCCTGCTGCATTGGTGGGAGACATTAAACTCTTTATACTGTCAAATGACCTCTATATTGTCTGATTGTCAAGGGCCAATATTTAGATTAATCACCTGCTGCATTGGTGGGAGACATTAAACTCTTTTTACTGTCAAATTACCTCTATATTGTCTGGTTGTCAGGGGCCTATATTTTTTTTCATCGCCTACTGTATTGTTTGGAGACATTAACCTCTTTTTACTGTCAAATGACCACACCATTGTCTGGTTGGAACACCAAAAAATTCATCCGGAATAAACAAAATAATCTTTATTAGTATATTCATATATATAAAATCATGATGACAACATAAAAATAGCAGTAAACTAGAGCTGGTGGTATAAAAAGCACCAGAGGGATATCAGGAGAAAAATGTGCAAATGATGTGCAAATAACAGCGTATAATATCAGATAATCGACCTATATAAGGAAACACATAATCAAATATAAAGTGCCTAGTGCGACATAAGTAAAAGGATGATCTCCAAAGAGGTCAGACTACCTGGTGTGAACAAGTAACAATCTCCTGCGTCCCCAACCCGACGCACTTTATACCCTCTGAAGAAGCCGCTCTTGGTGAAACGTACGTCGGGTTGGGGACGCAGGAGATTGTTACTTGTTCACACCAGGTAGTCTGACCTCTTTGGAGATCATCCTTTTACTTATGTCGCACTAGGCACTTTATATTTGATTATGTGTTTCCTTATATAGGTCGATTATCTGATATTATACGCTGTTATTTGCACATCATTTGCACATTTTTCTCCTGATATCCCTCTGGTGCTTTTTATACCACCAGCTCTAGTTTACTGCTATTTTTATGTTGTCATCATGATTTTATATATATGAATATACTAATAAAGATTATTTTGTTTATTCCGGATGAATTTTTTGGTGTTCTATTTAAGTGGGCGGTCCGGTGATAGGCGCTTGCCCAGCGCCATTTTTTGGTGTGTACCATTGTCTGGTTGTCAAGGGCCTATATTTCATTTAATCACTTGCTGCATTGGTGGGAAACATTAAACTCTTTATACTGTCAAATGACCGCCCCATTGTCTGGTTGTCAGGGCCAATATTTTGTTTGATTGCTTGCTGCATTGGTGGGAGACATAAAATTCTTTATACTGTCGAATTAGTACTACATTGTCCTGTTGCCAGGGGACTACATTTTGTTTCATCGCTGCTGTATTGGTTGGAGACATTAACCTCTTTTTACAGTCAAATGACTGCCCCATTGTCTGGGGCCTATATTTCGTTTAATCGCTTCCTGCATTAATGGGAGACATTAAACTCTGTATACTGTCAAATGACCTCTACATTGTCTGGTTGTCAGGGGCCTATATTTAGATTAATCGCCTGCTGCATTGGTGGGAGACATTAAACTCTTTTTACTGTTAAATTACCGCCCCATTGTCTGGTTGTCAAGGGCATTTATTTCATTTAATTGCTTGCTGCATTGGTAGGAGACAATAAACTCTTTATACTGTCAAATGACCTCTATATTGTCTGGTTGTTAAGGGCCAATATTAGATTAATCACCTGCTGCATTGGTGGGTGAAATTATCCTCTTTATACTGTCAAATTACCTCTACATTGTCTGGTTGTCAGGGGCCAATATTTTGTTTAATCGCTTGCTGCATTGGTGGGAGACATTAAACTCTTTATACTGTCAAATGACTTCTACATTGCCTGGTTGTCAGGGGCCTATATTTAGTTTGATCGCTTGCTGCATTGGTGGGAGACATTAAACTCTTTATACTGTCAAATGACCTCTACATTGTCTGGTTGCCAGGGGCCTGTATTTTTCTTCATCGCCTGCTTTATTGGTGGGAGACATTAACCTCTTTTACTGTCAAATGACCGCCCCATTGTCTGTTTGTCAGGGGCCTATATTTTGTTTAATCGCTTGCTGCATTTGTAGGAGACATCAAACTCTTATACTGTTAAACGACCTCTATATTGTCTGGTTGTCAGGGGCCTATATTTCGTTTGATCGCTTGCTGCATTGGTGGGAGATATTAAACTCTTTATACTGTCAAATGACCTCTACATTGCCTGGTTGTCAGGGGCCTATATTTAGTTTAATCGCTTGCTGCATTGGTGGGAGACATTAAACTCTTTATACTGTCAAATGACCTCTATATTGTCTGGTTGTCAAGGGCCAATATTAGATTAATCACCTGCTGCATTGGTGGGTGAAATTATCCTCTTTATACTGTCAAATTACCTCTACATTGTCTGGTTGTCAGGGGCCAATATTTTGTTTAATCGCTTGCTGCATTGGTGGGAGACATTAAACTCTTTATACTGTCAAATGACCTCTACATTGCCTGGTTGTCAGGGGCCTATATTTAGTTTAATCGCTTGCTGCATTGGTGGGAGACATTAAACTCTTTATACTGTCAAATGACCTCTACATTGTCTGGTTGCTCAGGGGCCTGTATTTTCTTCATCGCCTGCTTTATTGGTGGGAGACATTAACCTCTTTTTACTGTCAAATGACCGCCCCATTGTCTGTTTGTCAGGGGCCTATATTTTGTTTAATCGCTTGCTGCATTTGTAGGAGACATCAAACTCTTATACTGTTAAACGACCTCTATATTGTCTGGTTGTCAGGGGCCTATATTTCGTTTGATCGCTTGCTGCATTGGTGGGAGATATTAAACTCTTTATACTGTCAAATGACCGCCCCATTGTCTGGTTTGTCAAGGGCCTATATTTCGTTTAATCGCTTGCTGCATTAGTAGGAGACAGTAAACTCTGTATACTGTCAAATGACCGCCCCATTTTCTGGTTGTTAGGGGCCTATATTTAGATTAATCGCCTGCTGCATTGGTGGGAGACATTAAACTCTTTATACTGTCAAATGACCTCTATATTGTCTGATTGTCAAGGGCCAATATTTAGATTAATCACCTGCTGCATTGGTGGGAGACATTAAACTCTTTTTACTGTCAAATTACCTCTATATTGTCTGGTTGTCAGGGGCCTATATTTTTTTCATCGCCTACTGTATTGTTTGGAGACATTAACCTCTTTTTACTGTCAAATGACCACACCATTGTCTGATTGGAACACCGTGAAATTCATCCGGAATAAACAAAATAATCTTTATTAGTATATTCATATATATAAAATCATGATGACAACATAAAAATAGCAGTAAACTAGAGCTGGTGGTATAAAAAGCACCAGAGGGATATCAGGAGAAAAATGTGCAAATGATGTGCAAATAACAGCGTATAATATCAGATAATCGACCTATATAAGGAAACACAAAATCAAATATAAAGTGCCTAGTGCGACATAAGTAAAGGATGATCTCCAAAGAGGTCAGACTACCTGGTGTGAACAAGTAACAATCTCCTGCGTCCCCAACCCGACGCACTTTATACCCTCTGAAGAAGCCGCTCTTGGTGAAACGTACGTCGGGTTGGGGACGCAGGAGATTGTTACTTGTTCACACCAGGTAGTCTGACCTCTTTGGAGATCATCACTTTACTTATGTCGCACTAAGCACTTTATATTTGATTATGTGTTTCCTTATATAGGTCGATTATCTGATATTATACGCTGTTATTTGCACATCATTTGCACATTTTTCTCCTGATATCCCTCTGGTGCTTTTATACCACCAGCTCTAGTTTACTGCTATTTTTATGTTGTCATCATGATTTTATATATATGAATATACTAATAAAGAGTATTTTGTTTATTCCGGATGAGTCCACTTGGTGTTCTATTTAAGTGGGCGGTCTGGTGATAGGCGCTGCCCAGCGCCATTTTTGGTGTGTACCATTGTCTGGTTGTCAAGGGCCTATATTTCATTTAATCACTTGCTGCATTGGTGGGAAACATTAAACTCTTTATACTGTCAAATGACCGCCCCATTGTCTGGGTTGTCAGGGCCAATATTTTGTTTGATTGCTTGCTGCATTGGTGGGAGACATAAAATTCTTTATACTGTCGAATTAGTACTACATTGTCCTGTTGCCAGGGGACTACATTTTGTTTCATCGCTGCTGTATTGGTTGGAGACATTAACCTCTTTTTACAGTCAAATGACTGCCCCATTGTCTGGGGCCTATATTTCGTTTAATCGCTTCCTGCATTAATGGGAGACATTAAACTCTGTATACTGTCAAATGACCTCTACATTGTCTGGTTGTCAGGGGCCTATATTTAGATTAATCGCCTGCTGCATTGGTGGGAGACATTAAACTCTTTTACTGTTAAATTACCGCCCCATTGTCTGGTTGTCAAGGGCATTTATTTCATTTAATTGCTTGCTGCATTGGTAGGAGACAATAAACTCTTTATACTGTCAAATGACCTCTATATTGTCTGGTTTGTTAAGGGCCAATATTAGATTAATCACCTGCTGCATTGGTGGGTGAAATTATCCTCTTTATACTGTCAAATTACCTCTACATTGTCTGGTTGTCAGGGCCAATATTTTGTTTAATCGCTTGCTGCATTGGTGGGAGACATTAAACTCTTTATACTGTCAAATGACTTCTACATTGCCTGGTTGTCAGGGGCCTATATTTAGTTTGATAGCTTGCTGCATTGGTGGGAGACATTAAACTCTTTATACTGTCAAATGACCTCTACATTGTCTGGTTGCCAGGGGCCTGTATTTTCTTCATCGCCTGCTTTATTGGTGGGAGACATTAACCTCTTTTACTGTCAAATGACCGCCCCATTGTCTGTTTGTCAGGGGCCTATATTTTGTTTAATCGCTTGCTGCATTTGTAGGAGACATCAAACTCTTATACTGTTAAACGACCTCTATATTGTCTGGTTGTCAGGGGCCTATATTTCGTTTGATCGCTTGCTGCATTGGTGGGAGATATTAAACTCTTTATACTGTCAAATGACCGCCCCATTGTCTGGTTGTCAAGGGCCTATATTTCGTTTAATCGCTTGCTGCATTAGTAGGAGACAGTAAACTCTGTATACTGTCAAATGACCGCCCCATTTTCTGGTTGTTAGGGGCCTATATTTAGATTAATCGCCTGCTGCATTGGTGGGAGACATTAAACTCTTTATACTGTCAAATGACCTCTATATTGTCTGATTGTCAAGGTCCAATATTAGATTAATCACCTGCTGAATTGGTGGGTGAAATTATCCTCTTTATACTGTCAAATTACCTCTACATTGTCTGGTGGTCAGGGGCCAATATTTTGTTTAATCGCTTGCTGCATTGGTGGGAGACATTAAACTCTTTATACTGTCAAATGACCTCTACATTGCCTGGTTGTCAGGGGCCTATATTTAGTTTAATCGCTTGCTGCATTGGTGGGAGACATTAAACTCTTTATACTGTCAAATGACCTCTACATTGTCTGGTTGCCAGGGGCCTGTATTTTTCTTCATCGCCTGCTTTATTGGTGGGAGACATTAACCTCTTTTTACTGTCAAATGACCGCCCCATTGTCTGTTTGTCAGGGGCCTATATTTTGTTTAATCGCTTGCTGCATTTGTAGGAGACATCAAACTCTTATACTGTTAAACGACCTCTATATTGTCTGGTTGTCAGTGGCCTATATTTCATTTGATCGCTTGCTGCATTGGTGGGAGATATTAAACTCTTTATACTGTCAAATGACCGCCCCATTGTCTGGTTGTCAAGGGCCTATATTTCGTTTAATCGCTTGCTGCATTAGTAGGAGACAGTAAACTCTGTATACTGTCAAATGACCGCCCCATTTTCTGGTTGTTAGGGGCCTATATTTAGATTAATCGCCTGCTGCATTGGTGGGAGACATTAAACTCTTTATACTGTCAAATGACCTCTATATTGTCTGATTGTCAAGGGCCAATATTTAGATTAATCACCTGCTGCATTGGTGGGAGACATTAAACTCTTTTTACTGTTAAATTACCGCCCCATTGTCTGGTTGTCAAGGGCCTATATTTTGTTTAATGGCTTGCTGCATTGGTAGGAGACATTAAACTCTTTATACTGTCAAATTACCTCTATATTGTCTGGTTGTCAGGGGCCTATATTTTTTTTCATCGCCTACTGTATTGTTTGGAGACATTAACCTCTTTTTACTATCAAATGACTGCACCATTGTCTGGTTGTCAAGGTCCTATATTTCATTTATTCACTTGCTGCATTGGTGGGAAACATTAAACTCTTTATACTGTCAAATGACCGCCCCATTGTCTGGTTGTCAGGGCCAATATTTCGTTTGATTGCTTGCTGCATTGGTGGGAGACATAAAATTCTTTATACTGTCGAATTAGTACTACATTGTCCTGTTGCCAGGGGACTACATTTTGTTTCATCGCTGCTGTATTGGTTGGAGACATTAACCTCTTTTTACAGTCAAATGACTGCCCCATTGTCTGGGACCTATATTTCTATTAATCGCTTCCTGCATTAATGGGAGACATTAAACTCTGTATACTGTCAAATGACCTCTACATTGTCTGGTTGTCAGGGGCCTTTTTTTAGATTAATCGCCTGTTGCATTGGTGGGAGACATTAAACTCTTTTTACTGTTAAATTACCGCCCCATTGTCTGGTTGTCAAGGGCATTTATTTCATTTAATTGCTTGCTGCATTGGTAGGAGACAATAAACTCTTTATACTGTCAAATTATGTCTAAATTGTCTGGTTGTCAGGGGCCTATATTTTTTTCGTTGCCTACTGTATTGTTTGGAGACATTAACCTCTTTTTACTGTTAAATGACCTCTACATTGTCTGGTTCTCAGGGGCCTATATTTCGTTTGCTCGCTTGCTGCATTGGTGGGCGACATTAAACTCTTTATACTTTCAAATTCCCTCTACATTGTCTGGTTGTCAGGGACCTATATTTCATTTAATCGCTTACTGCATTGGTGGGAGACATTAAACTCTTTATACTGTCAAATGACCTCTACATTGTCTGGTTGTCAGGGGCCAATTTTTCGTTTAATTGCTTGTTGCATTGGTGAGAGACATTAAATTCTTTATACTGTTAAATTAGTTCTACATTGTCCTGTTGTCAGAGGACTATATTTTGTTTCATCGCTGCTGTATTGGTTGGAGACATTAACCTCTTTTTACAGTCAAATGACCTCCCCATTGTCTGGTTGTCTGGGGCCTATATTTCGTTTAATCGCTTCCTGCATTGGTGGGAGACATTAAACTCTTTATACTGTCAAATGACCTCTACATTGACTGGTTGTCAGGGGCCTATATTTTGTTTAATCGCTTGCTGCATTGGTGGGAGTAATGAAACTCTTTATACTGTCAAATGACCTCTCTATGGTCTGGTTGTCAGGGGCCTATATGTTGTTTGATCGCCTGCTGTATTGGTGGGAAACAATAACTAGGGATTAGCGAACCCGAACTGTATAGTTCGGGTTCGTACCGAATTTTGGGGTGTTTGTGAAACGGACCCGAACCCAAACATTTACATAAAAGTTTGGGTTCATTGTTTGGCGATTTCTATGGCGCATTTTGAAAGCCTGCAAAGCAGCCAATCAACAAGCGTCATACTATTTGGCCCAAGAGGCCATCACAGCCATGCCTAATATTGGCATGGCTGTGATTGGCCAAGTGCAGCATATGACCCAGCCTTTATTTAAGCTGGAGTCACGTCGCGCCGAACGTCACTCTGCTCTGATTAGTGTAGGGATAGGATGAAGCTGCTGTTAGGGCGACATTAGGCAGGGATTAACTCATCAAAAACACTTAATGAAGTGATTGATCTATCGCTCTGAATCATTCAACTTCTGCTAGTTAATTGCTCACTGTTTTCAGGCTGCCCAGAGCGTTTTTCTGTCACTTTTTTCTGGGGTGATCGGCGGCCATTTTGTGTCTTGTGGTGCGCAAGTACAAGCTGCCACCAAGTCCATTAATCCATCAATAGTAGGGTTTTTTTTTTTTGCTATATCCTACATCAGGGGCTAGGCTGTGCTTATTGTCACCCCTAGAAACTCAGGATAAAATTTTCTATATTTTATTGAGAGGTGAAATTCCCTTCAAAAAATAGCAATCCCCTAAATCTGGTGTTCCAGCTGTGGGTAGCCAAGTGTAATACTGTCTGGCAAAGAATATTTTTTTTTTTTCTGGGGTGAAATTCAATTTTCTAAATAGCAATACCCTAAATCAGTGGTTTCTGCTGTGGCCAGACACATTTTATAGTGTCTGTCAAAGGATAGTGCAATGGTGTGCCGAGGGCAGACTCGGTCTCCCATCAGCCACAGACCTGCTGCTTAGCTTCAGGAATGAGGACCTGTGTTTCGCTTCATTCCCAGGTTGACCTTGCTAGCTGGGAGGCACCCTGCTCCTTGGTCTGCCTTGAACGCCGAGCTGATCACTCTGCGCTCGACTTGTCGATCTGTTGGTCATGTGACGTTGGCCACGTCACATGACCCTCACTCCCACTATAAATACAGGCGGCCTGCTGGCCATAGGTTGCCTGTGATTTTGGTCCTATAGGCTGTGTACTTTTTGTTATTTGCTACCTTTGGAATTGAACCTGAATTCGCCTCTTGACATCTCTTCTGCCTGCTCCCTGTACCTTGACGTTACCTCTAGGATTTCGACCTCGGTTTGTTTACGGATTTGCCTTTGCCTCTTCCTTGTTCTGACTTGACCTCCTGGACTGACCTCGGCTAGTTTACTCGTCTCGCCTTTGTTTTTGGCTACCTCTGGTCCACTTTCTTTTGCTTCCCTTTGGCTGTCCTCTTCCCTGCCGTCTCTCTCTCTCTCTCTCTCTCTGCTTGCACTTAGTAGGTTAGGGACCGTCGCCCAGTTGCGCCCCGTCACCTAGGGCGGGTGGTGAAAGTAGGCAGGGACAGGGGACCGGGTGTCAGCTCAGGGGGTGCACCTCCGCTCTATCTTGATACCTGTTACTCTACCCTCGTGACAGAATCACAGGCCTAATTTCAACATGGACCCTATACAGAGCCTCACCGAACATGTGCAGGGTCTTGCTTAAATAGTGCAGGAACTTGGGGAGAGACTACAGGTTCAGGAGACCGTACGAACCCCTCCTATTCTAACTCCTGCCACCCTTCAGGTGAAACCTCACATTAAATTGCCCGATCGGTTTTCGGGTGACCGCCAAAGTTTTTTAGCTTTCAAGGAAGGCTGTAAACTTTATTTTCGACTACGACCCCACTCCTCCGGCCCTGACCCCCAGAGGGTTGGTATTATCATTTCCTTGCTTCAAGGGGAACCCCAGGAATGGGCCTTTTCTTTACCCCCAGATTCCCCTTGTCTGAGCTCTGTGGACCTCTTTTTCCAGGCGTTAGGGGTTCTTTATGATGAACCTGACCGAGCCTCTGTGGCTGAATCCAATCTTAAGGCCCTCACTCAAGGAGATCGTCCCGTGGAGGACTATTGTATGCAGTTTTGCAAGTGGTGCGTTCCTTCGGGCTGGAACGAACCAGCGCTCCAATGTCAGTTTAGGGCAGGCTTGACTGAAAGGTTAAAGGATATGTTGGTGTGTTATCCCTGTCCTGACTCTTTAGAGGAGACCATGACGCTAGCCATCAGACTAGATAGACGGATCAGAGAGAGACAGCGGGAGCATTTGCTTTCTCCCCATACCATTCATCAACCTGAGACTCCTCCCCCTGGACCCAGGATGGAGACCCATTCAGACGAGCCCATGCAACTCGGGATGACGCGAAGAGAACTACGTCGTCGTCGCGGTTCTTGTTTTTATTGTGGGGATCCCGATCACTGGATCCGTCAGTGTCCTAAAGCTCCACCTTCTGGAAAAGCATCCAAATCTAAGGGATCCAAGGACAAGGTACTCCCGGAGGTGGTGAGAAGCAAACTATTGCTGCCGGTTTCTTTTACCTTTGGACTCTTTAAGGGGTCAGGCAATGCCTTTGTAGAATCGGGGTCAGCTTTTAGTTTAATTGATTATAAATTCGTTAATCAGATGGGAATTCCTATACTAGAATTACCCACCCCGATCCAGGTAGTCGCTATCGATTCTACCCCCCTGCTGGGGGGCACAGTTAAACTCTGTACCCCGGAGGTCACCCTATCATTAGGGGTCTGCCACTCTGAGAAATGTTCCTTCTTTGTGTTAAAAAATCTTCCAGTTCAGGTAGTTCTTGGTTTGCCCTGGCTTCAGCAACCCAATCCGGTCATTAACTGGAGTTCGGGAGAGTTAGAGAGATGGGGGCCTAACTGTAATTCCTGCTTAACCGTACTCCAAGCTGGGGTCTCATCGGATATTCCTCCCTTTATTGCTGATTATTCTGACGTTTTTTCCACCACTGAGACAGATACTCTCCCTCCCCATACGTCTTATGACTGTGCTATTGACTTGATACCTGAGTCCAAGTTTCCTAAGGGACGGATTTATAATCTGTCCGGTCCTGAGCGCAAGTCCATGAAAGACTACATCCAGGAGAGTCTCAAGAAGGGACATATCAGGCCCTCCACCTCTCCTCTGGGAGCAGGATTCTTTTTTGTTAAAAAGAAAGACGGTGGTCTCAGGCCCTGCATTGACTATAGAAAATTGAATGAAATTACTATTAGGAATCAGTATTCCATCCCGTTGATTCCTGATTTGTTTAACCAAGTTTTGGGTGCTTCTTGGTTTTCTAAATTTGATTTGAGAGGAGCTTATAACCTGGTTCGTATTAAGGAGGGAGATGAGTGGAAGACTGCCTTTAATACCCCAGAGGGACACTTTGAGTATCTGGTTATGCCATTCGGTCTTTGCAATGCTCCAGCTGTGTTTCAGAATTTCATGAATGATATTTTTAGAGAACTTATTGGCAAGGTTATGATTGTTTATCTTGATGATATTCTTGTCTTTTCACCTGACTGGGATTCTCATGTGTCTCACATCAGACTGGTTCTAAAAATCCTCAGAGAGAACCATTTGTCTGTTAAATTAGAGAAGTGTGTATTTGGAGTTCAAGAAATCCCCTATCTGGGCTATATTCTTACTCCTCATTCATTTAAAATGGATCCCGGTAAGGTTCAAGCTATCCAAGACTGGGTAAGACCATCCTCCTTAAAGGCTCTCCAACGTTTTTTAGGATTCACCAATTTTTACCGTAAATTCATAAAGAATTTTTCTGTTATTGCCAAACCCCTCATGGACCTGACAAAAAAAGGTTCAGATCTGGTTAACTGGTCGTCGGAGGTCTGTCGAGCCTATGAAACCCTAAAAAGTTGTTTCCAAACGGCTCCAGTCTTGGTTCAGCCTGATACCGAGGAACCTTTTGTGGTGGACGTTGATGCCTCAGAGGATGGTGTGGGGGCCGTCCTTTCACAGGGGTCCTCTAACCTCACTAATTTAAGGCCATGCGCCTTCTTCTCTCGCAAGTTATCTCCTTCGGAGAGAAATTACGATATTGGAAACCTCGAGTTACTGGCCATTAAATGGGCATTTGAGGAGTGGAGACATTTTTTTAGAAGGGGCTAGACATCGTATTACTGTTCTCACTGATCATAAGAACTTAGTGTTTCTTGAGGCGGCCAAACGTCTCAATCCTAGACAAGCCAGATGGGCCTTGTTTTTCACTCGTTTTAACTTTTCTGTTACTTTCAGACCAGGAAGTAAAAATGTCAAGGCAGATGCCTTATCCCGGAGTTTTAATGCCGTCCATGCACTTAGTAGGTTAGGGACCGTCGCCCAGTTGCGCCCCGTCACCTAGGGTGGGTGGTGCAAGTAGGCAGGGACAGGGGACCGGGTGGCAGCTCAGGGGGTGCACCTCCGCTCTATATTGATACCTGTTACTCTACCCTCGTGACAGATAGCTTTTGTTCTGGGGTGAAATTCAATTACCAAAATAGCAATACTGTAAATCTGGTGTTCTAGCTGTGACTGGACAAGTTTCATAGTGTCCGTAAAAGAATAGCTTTTGTTCTGGGTTGAAATTCAATTACCAAAATAGCAATAACGTAAATCTGGTGCTCCAGCTGTGACTGGACAAGTTTCATAGTGTCCGTCAAAGGATATATAATTTTTTTGGGGTGAAATTCAATTGCAACAAGACCTGAGTGGTTTGCACGCTGTGCCATAAGAACCTGAAATGAGGCATTAACGTTCTGAACCTTAGCACAACCTGCATGACCAGGCATCTACATGCAAAGCATGAACTGCAGTGGAGTAAACACCTTAAAAACAAGGAACTCACTCAGGATCCCCCTGCTCCCTCTTCTGCTGCTGCCTAAGCCTCTTTCTTCCGCCTCGGGAGGAATGTTGGCACCTGCCGCCCACCAAACAGAGGATGTGCCACCGACACCACCACCTCCATCACTAAGCATCTCCACCATGTCACACGGCAGCGTTCAGCTCTCCATCTCACAAACATTGGAGAGAAAGCGTAAATTCCCACCTACCCACCCTCGAGCCCTGGGCCTGAATGCCAGCATTTCTAAACTACTGACCTTTGAAATGCTGTCATTCAGGCTGGTAGACACAGACAGCTTCAAACAGCTGATGGCGAAAGCTGTCCCACAGTATATTGTTCCCAGCCGCCAATACTTCTCCAAGAGAGCCGTGCCTTCCCTGCACAACCAAGTATCCTATAAAATCAAGTGTGCACTGCGCAACGCCATCTGTGGCAAGTTAAACCTAACCACAGATACGTGGACCAGTAAGCACAGCCAGGGACGCTATATCTCCCTAACTGCACACTGGGTAAATGTAGTGGCGGCTGGGCCCCAGGCGGATATTTCTTTGGCGCACGTCCATCCGCCGCCAAGGATCGCAGGGCATCATTCTTTTCCTCCTGTAGCCTCCTCCTCCTACTCAGCTTCCTCCTCCCCTTCTTCCATCTGCTCATCCAGTCAGCCACACACCTTCTCCACCAACTTCAGCACAGCCCAGGGTAAATGTCAGCAGGCCGTTCTGAAACTCATATGTTTGGGGGTTAGGCCCACGCCACGCAGAAGTTGTGGCGGATTATTGAACAACAGATCGACGAGTGGTTGCTGTCGGTGTGCCTCCAGCCCGGCCTGTGTGGTGTGCGATATTGGGCGAAATCTCGTCGCAGCTCTGGGACTAGCCGGTTTGATGCACATCCCTTGCCTGGCGCATGTGTTGAATTTGGTGGTGCAGAAGTTCATTCACAACTACCCCGACATGTCAGAGCTGCTGCATAAAGTGCGGGCCGTCTGTGCGCGCTTCCGGCGTTCACATCCTGCCTCTGTTCGCCTGTCTGAGCTACAGCGTAACTTTGGCCTTTTGCCCACCGCCTCATATGCGACGTGCCCACCAGGTGGAACTCCACCTTGCACATGCTGGAGAGACTGTGCGAGCAGCAGCAGGCCATAGTGGAGTTTCAGCTGCAGCACGCACAGGTCAGTCGCACTGCGGAACAGCACCATTTCTCCACCAATGACTGGGCCTTCATGCGAGACCTGTGTGCCCTGTTGCGCTGTTTTGAATACTCCACCAACATGGCCAGTGGTGATGACGCCGTTATCAGCGTACACAATACCACTTCTATGTCTCTTTGAGAAAACACTTAGGGATATGAGGGAGGAGGTGGCCCAGGAGGAGGAGGAGGAGGAAAAGGGGTAATTTTTAGCACTTTCAGGCCAGACTCTTAGAAGTGGCTCTGAGGGAGTTTTTTTGCAAAAGCAGAGGCCAGGTAAAAATGTTGCCAGCCAGGGCCCAGTACTGGAGGATAAGGTGGATGAGGAGGAGGTGGAGGAGGATGAGGATGAAGCATGTTCACAGCGGGATGGCACCCAACGTAGCTCGGGCCCATCACTGGTTCATGGCTGGGGGGAAATGGAGGACGCTGATAATACGCCTCCCACAGAAGACAGCTTGGCCTTACCTCTGGGGAGCCTGGCACACATGAGCGACTACATGCTGCAGTGCCTGCGCAATGACAACAGAGTTGCCCACATTTTAACGTGTGCGGACTACTCGGTTGCCAATCTGCTGGATCCCCGGTACAAAGACAATGTGCCCACCTTACTTCCTGCACTGGAGCGTGATAGGAAGATGTGCGAGTACAAGCGCACATTGATAGACGCGCTACTGAGAGCATTCCCAAATGTCACAGGGGAACAAGTGGAAGCCCAAGGCGAAGGCAAAGGAGGAGCGAGAGGTTGCCAACGCATCTGTGTCACGGCCAGCTCCTCTGAGGGCAGGGTTAGCAAGGCAAAGATGTGGAAAAGTTATGTCACCACGCCACAGCTAACTGCACCACCACCTGATATGGAACGTGTTAGCAGGAGGCAGCATTTCACTAACATGGTGGAACAGTACGTGTGCACACCCCTCCACATACTGACTGATGGTTCGGCCCCATTCAACTTCTGGGACTCCAAATTGTACACGTGGCCAGAGCTAGCCTTTTATGCCTTGGAGGTGCTGGCCTGCACGGCACCCAGCGTTTTGTCTGAACGTGTATTCTGCACGGCAGGTGGCATCATTACTGACAAACGCAGCCGCCTATCCACAGCCAACGTGGACAAGCTGACGTTCATAAAAATGAACCAGGCATGGATCCCACAGGACCTGTCCATCCCTTGTGCAGAATAGACATTTAAAACTACCTCCCCTTAACCATATATTCTTGTACTCCAGGGCACTTCTTTATTCAATCCTATTTTTTTTTAACTTTACCATTATTTTGCGGGGCAACCCAAAGTTGAATGAACCTCCCCTCCGTCTGGGTGCCAGGGGCCCAAATATCTGACAGTGGCCTTCTCCATTGGTGGGTGACATAAAGCCTGATTCTCTGCTTTGGGACCTCTCTCCTCTGTCTGGGTGCTGGGGCCTAAATAACTAAAAGTGGCCTTCTCAGTTGGTGGGTGACATGATGCCTCTTTTGCTGCTATGGGACCTCTCTCATCTGTCTGGGTGTCAGGGGCCTAACTTTCACGTACTTGCTTGCTGTCTTGGTGGCAAACATTTAACTGTTTTCACTGTCTAATGACCGCCCCATTGTCTGTGTGTCAGGGGCCTATATATCGTTTATAGTGTTGAGCGAACAGTTCGAGTATAGTTTGGGTTTGTACCGAATTTTGGGGTGTTCGGGACCCGGACCCGAACATTTAAAAAAAAAAAAAGTTTGGGTTCGTTGTTCGGCGATTTATTCCCGCTTTCTGAAGGGCTGCACAGCAGCCAATCAGCTATTGTTTTACTTCTTGCCCTAAGAGCCCATCACAGCCATGCCTACTAATGGCATGGCTGTGATTGGCCAAGTGCAGCATGTGACCCAGCCTCTATTTAGGCTGGAGTCACATAGCGCTGCACGTCACACTGCTCTGATTAGTGTAGGGAGAGGACGCAGCTGCTGTGAGGGCGAGATTAGGCAGGAAAAAGTCTGCAAAAGCACCTAATGAAGTGATCGATCTACAGCTGTGAATGATTGAACTTCTGCTAGTTACTTGCTCACTGGTTTTTAGGCTGCACAGAGCGTTTTTCTGTCACTTATTTTCTGGGGTGATCGGCGGACATTTTGTGACTTGTGGTGCACCAGGACAAGCTGCCACCAAGTCCATCAATACATCAATACTAGTTTTTTTATTTCTGCTATATCCTACATCAGGGGCTTGGCTGTGCTAATTGTCACCCCTAGAAACTCAGGATAGCAATTTATATATTTTATTAAGGGGTTAAATACAATTGCCAAAATACCAATCTCCTAAATCTGGTGTCCCAGCTTTGGCTAGCCAAGTATAATACTGTCTGCTGTTTGGCAAAACATACATTTTGTTCTGGGGTGAAATTCAATTGCCAAAATAGCAATACCATAAATCAGTGGTTTCAGCTGTGACTGGCAAACTATAATGGTGTCCGCAAAAACATATATTTTGTTCTGGGGTGAAATTCAGTTGCCAAAATAGCAATGCCATAAATCAGTGGTTTTAGCTGTGGCTGGTCAAGTTTCATAGTGTCCTGCAAATCATATATTTTGTTTTGGGGTGAAATTAATTTGCCAAAATAGCAATACCCTGAATCTGGTGTTCCAGCTGTTGCAGGCCTAGTTTAAATCTGTCTGTAACAGGGTATATTTTGTTCTGGGGTGAAATTCAATTGGCAAAATAGCAATACCATAAATCAGTGGTTTCAGCTCTGGCTGGCCAAGTTTCCTAGTGTCCTGCAAATTATATATTTTGTTCTGGGGTGAAATTCAATTGCCAAAATAGCAATACCCTCAATCTGGTGTTCCAGCTGTTGCAGGCCTAGTTTAAATCTGTACATAAAAGGATACCTTTCATCCAGGGCCTAAATACTAGCCCTAAAAGAAATATTCCCCTAAATCAGTGGTTACTGCTGTGCCTGGATTACTGTAATACGCTACTTAAATAAATAGGCAGATAGTGTTAGGTGCCTTTAAAAAAAAAGGCCTGAATTTGAAATCAATACATTTGGCCAAATATTTTTTTTCTTATTGTGGTGCTTGGTGAACGGTAACAATGAGGAAAATATCTAGTAAGGGATGCAGACGCGGTCGTGGTGGAATTAGTGTACCCTCTGGTGCTAGGAGAGGACGTGGCCATTCTGCCACAGCCACATGTCCTAGTGAACCAACTACCTCAGGTTCCAGTACCTGCCAGAATTTACAGCGATTATTTGGTGGGGCCCAATGCCGTTCTAAGGATGGTAAGGCCTGAGCAGGTCGAAGCGCTAGTCAATTGGGTGGCCGACAGTTGATCCAGCACGTTTACAACATTATCTCCAACCCAGTCTTCTGCAGAAAGCGCACAGGTGGCGTCTGAAAACCAAGCCCATCAGTCTGTCACATCACCCCCATGTATATCAGGGAAACTGTCTGAGCCTCAAGTTACTGTATGCAGCAGTCTCTTATGCTGTTTGAAGACTCTGCTGGCAGGGTTTCCCAAGGGAATCCACCTAGCCCTTCCCCAGTGGTGGAAGACATAGAATGCACTGATGCACAACCACTGATGTTTTCTGATGATGAGGACATGGGAATACCATCTCATCGCAGTCCGCACGTCTCTGATGACGAAACACAAGTGCCAACTTCTGCGTCTTTCTGCAGTGTACAGACCGAACAGGAGGTCAGGGAGGAAGACTGTGTGGAAGACGATGAAGGGACGATGAGGTCCTATACCCCACATGGAATGAAGGTCGTGCCACTGACTTTCATAGTTCAGAGGAAGAGGCAGTGGTGAGACCGAGCCAGCGTAGCAAAAGAGGGAGCAGGGGGCAAAAGCAGAACAGCCGCCTCCAAGAGAGTTTGCCTGCTACTGGCCACCGCCACCAGGGACCGAGCACCCCAAAGGCAGCTTCAAGGAGTTCCCTGGCATGGCACTTCTTTAAACAATGTGCTGACGACAAGACCCAAGTGGTTTGCACGCTGTGCCATCAGAGCCTGAAGCGAGGCATTAACGTTCTGAACCTTAGCACAACCTGCATGACCAGGCATCTACATGCAAAGCATGAACTGCAGTGAGTAAACACCTTAAAAGCAAGGAACTCACTCTGGCTCCCTGCTCCTCTTCTGCTGCTGCCTCGGCCTCTTCCCTCCGCCTCGGGAGGAATGTTGGCACCTGCCGCCCACCAAACAGAGGATGTGCCACCGACACCACCACCTTGCGTCACCAAGCATCTCCACCATGTCACACGAGCAGCGTTCAGCTCTCCATCTCACAAACCTTGAGAGAAAGCGAAAATTCCCACCTAGCCACCCTCGAGCTCTGGGCCTGAATGCCAGCATTTCTAAACTACTGGCCTTTGAAATGCTGTCATTCAGGCTGGTGGACACAGACAGCTTCAAACAGCTGATGTCCATGGCTGTCCCACAGTATGTTGTTCCCAGCCGCCACTACTTCTCCAAGACAGCCGTGCCTTCCTGCACAACCAAGTATCCGATAAAATCAAGTGTGCACTGCGCAACGCCATCTGTGGCAAGGTCCACCTAACCACAGATACGTGGACCAGTAAGCACGGCCAGGGACGCTATATCTCCCTAACTGCACACTGGGTAAATGTAGTGGCGGCTGGGCCCCAGGCGGAGAGTTCCTTGGCGCACGTCCTTCCGCCGCCAAGGATCGCAGGGGCATCATTCTTGCCTCCTGTAGCCTCTCCTCCTACTCGGCTTCCTCCTCCTCTGCTTCCCACCAGCTCATCCAGTCAGCCACACACCTTCACCACCAACTTCAGCACAGCCCAGGGAAAACGTCAGCAGGCCATTCTGAAACTCATATGTTTGGGGGACAGGCCCCACACCGTGTAGGAGTTGTGGCGGGGTATTGAACAACAGACCAACGAGTGGTTATTGCCGGTGGGCCTCAAGCCCGGCCTGGTGGTGTGCGATAATGGCCGAAATCTCGTCGCAGCTCTGGGACTAGCCGGTTTGACGCACATCCCTTGCCTGGCGCATGTGCTGAATTTGGTGGTGCAGAAGTTCATTCACAACTACCCCGACATGTCAGAGCTACTGCATAAAGTGCGGGTCGTCTGTGCGCGCTTCATGTGTTCACATCCTGCCGCTGCTCGCCTGTCTGCGCTACAGCAGAACTTCGGCATTCCCGCTCACCGCCGCATATGCGACGTGCCCACCAGGTGGAACTCCACCTTGCACGTGCTGGAGAGACTGTGCGAGCAGCAGCAGGCCATAGTGGAGTTTTAGCTGCAGCACACACGCGTCAGTCGCACTGCGAAACAGCACCACTTCACCACCAATGATTGGGCCTCCATGCGAGACCTGTGTGCCCTGTTGCGCTGTTTCGAGTACTCCACCAACATGGCCAGTGGCGATGACACCATTTTCAGTGTTACAATACCACTTCTATGTCTCCTTGAGAAAACGCTTAGGGTGATGATGGAAGAGGAGGTGGCCCAGGAAGAGGAGGATGAGGGGTCATTTTTAGCACTTTCAGGCCAGTCTGTTAGAAGTGGCTCAGAGGGAGTTTTTTGCAACAGCAGAGGCCAGGTACAAATGTGGCCAGCCAGGGCACACTACTGGAGGACAAGGAGGATGAGGAGGAGGTGGAGGAGGATGAGGATGAAGCAGGTTTACAGCGGGGTGGCACCCGACACAGCTCAGGCCCATCACTGGTGCGTGGCTGGGGGATATGGAGGACGATGACGATACGCTCCCACAGAGGACAGCTTGTCCTTACCTCTGGGGAGCCTGGCACACATGAGCGACTACATGCTGCAGTGCCTGCGCAACGACAGCAGAGTTGCCTACATTTTAACGTGAGCGGACTACTGGGTTGCCACCCTGCTGGATCCCCGGTACAAAGACAATGTGCCCACCTTACTTCCTGCACTGGAGCGTGATAGGAAGATGCGCGAGTACAAGCGGCACGCTGGTAGAGGCGCTCCTGAGAGCATTCCCAAATGTCACAGGGGAACAGGTGGAAGCCCAAGGCGAAGGCAGAGGAGGAGCAAGAGGTCGCTAACGCAGCTGTGTCACGGCCAGCTCCTCTGAGGGCAGGGGTTAGCATGGCAGAAATGTGGAAAAGTTTTGTCTCCACGCCACAGCTAACTGCACCACCACCTGATACGGAACGTGTTAGCAGGAGGCAGCATTTCACTAACATGGTTGAACAGCACGCCTGCACACCCTCCACGTACTGACTGATGGTTCGGCCCCATTCAACTTCTGGGTCTCCAAATTGTCCACGTGGCCAGAGTTAGCATTTTATGCCTTGAGGTGCTGGCCTGCCCGGCGGCCAGCGTTTTGTCTGAACGTGTATTCAGCACGGCAGGGGGCGTCATTACTGACAAACGCAGTCGCCTGTCCACAGCCAACGTGGACAAGCTGGCGTTATTAAAAATGAACCAGGCATGGATCCCACAGGACATGTGCCTCCTTGTGCAGAATAGACATTTATAACTGCCTCCCCCTCAACCATGTATTCTTGTACTCCGTGGCACTTCTTTATTGAATCCTCATTTTTTTTTTTTAACTTTACCATGATCTTGCGGTGCAACCCAAAGTTGATTGAACCTCTCCTCTGTCTGGGTACTGTGGCCGAAATAACTGAAAGTGGCCTTCTCCAGTAGTGGGTGATATGACGCATGATTCCTTGCTGTGGGACCTCTCTCCTCAGTCTGGGTGCTGGGGCCGAAATAACTGAGTGGCCTTCTCCAGTGGTGGGTGATATGATGCATGATTCCTTGCTGTGGGACCTCTCTCCTCTGTCTGGGTGCTGGGCCGAAATAACTGAAAGTGGCCTTCTTCAGTTTTGGGTGATATGACGCATGATTCTCTGCTATGGGACCTCTCTCCAATTGATATTGGTTAATTTTTATTTATTTTATTTTAATTCATTTCCCTATCCACATTTGTTTGCAGGGCATTTACCCACATTTTGATGCCTTTTGCAGCCCTCTAGCCCTTTCCTGGACTATTTTGCAACCTTTTTAGTGCCCAAAAGTTCGCGCCCTTATTGACTTCAATGGGGTTCGGGATAAAGTTTGGGTCGAGTTCGGATCCCGAACCCAAACATTTTCGGGAAGTTCGGCCGAACTTCTCGAACCCGAACATCTAGGTGTTCGCTCATCTCTAGTCGTTTAATCATTTGTTGTCTTGGTGGGAGATATTAAACTATTTTTTCTGTCTAATGACCGCCCCATTGTCTGGGTGTCAGGGGCCAATATGTTGTTTAATCATTTGTTGTCTTGGTGTGAAATATTAAACTCTTTTTACTGTCATGACCGCCCCATTGTCTGGGTGTCAGGGGCCTAAATTTCACGTACTTGCTTGCTGTCTTGGTGGCAGACATTTAACACTTTTTACTGTCTAATGAGCGCCCCATTGTCTGGGTGTCAGGGGCCTATATGTTGTTTAATCATTTGTTGTCTTGGTGGGAGATATTAAACTCTTTTTGCTGTCTAATGACTGGCCCATTGTCTGGGTGCCAGTTGCCTATATTTCGTTTAATTGCTTGCTGTCTAGGTGAGAGACAGTAAACTCTTTTTACTGTCAAATAACCTCTCCTCTGTCTGGGTGTCAGGGGCCTACATAAATGATAATGGCCTGTTCCATTGACTGTGATGAGAACATCAACTCCCATAGCATTCCCACCTGATGCCACCCCAACCTCCTATTCCATCTCCTCCTCCTCCAAGTTGCCAATTGATATTGGTTAATTTTTATTTATTTTATTTTAAGTTATTTCCCTATCCGCATTTGTTTGCGGGGGATTTACCTACATTTTGCTGCCTTTTGCAGCCCTCTAGCCCTTTCCTGGGCTATTTTACAGCCTTTTTAGTGCCCAAAAGTTCCGATCCCCATTGACTTCAATGGGGTTTGGGGTGAAGTTCAGGTCGAGTTCGGATCCCGAACCCGAAAATTTTCGGGAAGTTTGGCTAAACTTCTAGAACCCGAACATCCAAGTGTTTGCTCAGCTCTAACAATAACCTCTTTTTACTGTCAAATGACCTCTCCTCTGTCTGGGTGTCAGGGGCCTACATAAATGATAATGGCCTGTTCTATTGCCATTGCAGGTTGACCTGAGGCCTGTGTTGCTGTTACGGGACCGCTCTCCTCTTTGAGTGTGCTATGGTCCCTGAATTGAGTGAATGAGGCCTGTGGCACTACTGGGTTAAATCAATACTGTTTTGGCATGATTGTAACTCTCCTCTTTGTGGGTGCCATGGGTCTGAATCTGTAAAAGAGGCCTGTGGCATTGCTGGGTGAAATCAATAGTGTTATGGCGTGATTTTTAACTCTCCTTTGTGGGTTCTGTGGGACTGAATATTTGAATGAGGCCTGTGTCCCTGCAGGCAGACATGATTCCGTCTTGGCTGTGATGACAACTTCAACTTCCTTAGCATTCCCACCTGACGCCACCCCGACCTCCATTTCCACCTCCTCCTCCAAGTTGCCAATTGATATTGGTAAATTTTTATTTATTTTATTTTAAGTCATTTCCCTATCCACATTTGTTTGCAGGGGATTTACCTACATTTTGATGCCTTTTGAAGCCCTCTAGCCCTTTCCTGGACTATTTTACAACCTTTTTAGTGCCCAAAAGTTCGGGTCCCCATTAACTTCAATGGTGTTCAGGTTCGTGGTCAAGTTCAGGTTGAGTTCGGATCCCGAACCCGAACATTTTCGTGGAGTTCGGCCAAACTTCTCGAACCCGAACATCCAGGTGTCCACTCAACTCTATATGCAACGTTTCCACCTGTTGGAATTCCACCCTCCAAATGTTATACCGATTATATGAACTGAGAAAGGCCATAAACGATTTCTTGATGATACAGGCAGAAAAAGGTACTCTCATGTGTAAATTCCATGTTAGCCAGTGGCAGCTCATGTGTGGCACCTGCCCTTTGCTCGGGCTCTTTGAGGAAGCCACTTTATTTGTCAGTCGACAGGACTACAGGATGAACGTCATTCCACTGATTCATGTCCTGGAGCAGATGCTGCTAAATCTGGCAAGCCAGGGGACAGGAGACGTGGCGACTACATCTCATGGTCACATGAGCCCTGTGGGGGCTGAACTAGAGGAGGAGGAGCAGGACATTCGAGCACAAGCAATCTGTGGAAAAATGAGTTTTTTTTTTCCACACAGGTGACAGGAGAGGAGGAGCAGGAGCATCCAGAGGAGCTACAGGGCGATAAGGAAGACAAAGCAGATCACCCAGACACACTGAGGTAGTATGCAGTGGAGATGGAGATGGGAAGTCCCTCCGAGTCACTTGCGCAAATGGCCTGATGCATGCTCACTTGCTTGCGTAGTGACAGACAAATTCTCACCATTCGGCAGATGGATGACTACAATACTGATGGATTACTGACCAAATGCTGACCAAGTGAAGGCAGATCCTCAACAGACAGGATCCCTTTTTTGGGGGGTTACTGTTAAAATAATCATTGACGTCAACACAAACTTACTGCTGACACCCTCTCCACTCTGTCAGGGGGGCTCTACTTGTATAAGAGTTTAATAGAACAGGTTCTGTAAAAATCTATGTGGACTCAGCTGATGACTTGAGATAAGCGAATCGAAGCTGACGAAGTGGAAAGTTCATGAAAAATAAGTCTTGCAACGAATGCGAATTTCCGTGCGCTTTGTGGTAACGAATCGCAGTTTTCCTAAAATGGCTGCTGCTGGTGTGAGGACATGGAGAAAGAAAGCATGGGAAGGCGGGATGACCCAGACTGACATACATGATGCAGCCAATCAGCAACCAGCCAGCCCTGTGATGTCACAGCCCTATAAATACGGCGGCCATCTTAGATTCAGACATTTTCCAGCGCTCTGAGTGCAGGGACAGGCATGAGAAGGAGCTAGGGACAGCAATTGGAAAAACCTCATTGTGAAATAAAAATAAAAATTATAAGTGCAGGGAAAGGACAGGGATCAATCATTTCACAACACCTTAGTGCAGGAAGAGACGTCAGAAGGCGCTAGGGACGGTGCTATAAAAGCGATTTACAAGTGCGCGGAAAGATAATTTGGTCCCTAACATTAATTCTTACCTTTTATGGGCCATATCAGCCACACAAAACCCAGGGAGTGCAGGTGCAGCATGCATGCCAGATACACTCTGCTTGTAACCCCGTCTGGTGCCATACAGCATTCATCAGATCAAGGGATGCAAATACCAACATGCATGCTGAGCCCACTAGTACTTCTCCTGGAACGTTTGTATGTGTATTTCACCATAGCAACGTGCACCTGCTTATTGGGTTGTGCTGACTGCAACCTCAATTTTATTTCCTTTGTAGCATATATGGGAGGCGTGGTGACCTCCATGCAGTCATGCACACCTGACTAGTGAATCCGCCCTGTAGGCTGGTTTTAAAGTCAGTATAAAACTGAGTCTGCTTTATTGAACTTACCAGAAGCCATTTGGTTCCAGGAGAAGTACTAGTGGGCTCAGCATGCATGTTGGTATTTGCATCCCTTGATCTGATGAACGCTGTATGGCACCAGACGGGGTTACAAGCAGAGTGTATCTGGCATGCATGCTGCACCTGCACTCCTGGGTTTTGTGTGGCTGATATGGCCCATAAAAGGTAAGAATTAATGTTAGGGACCACCGAGAGGCAACCGTGAAGTGGTGGGTGGCTTACATAATTTGGCCAAAATATAAACTAATGCCTCATCTAACATCCAGCATAGTGGCAGGACGGAGCTCTAGCTGCAGTGTGCCATTGCACCTTTGTTTTTACGTTTGTATGTGTATTTCACCATAGCAACGTGCACCTGCTTATTGGGTTGTGCTGACTGCAGCCTCCATTTTTTTTCCTTTGTAGCATATATGGGAGGCGTGGTGACCTCCATGCAGTCATGCACACCTGACTAGTGAATCCGCCCTGTAGGTTGGTTTTAAAGTCAGTATAAAACTGAGTCTGCTTTATTGAACTTACCAGAAGCCATTTGGTTCCAGGAGAAGTACTAGTGGGCTCAGCATGCACGTTGGTATTTGCATCCCTTGATCTGATGAACGCTGTATGGCACCAGACAGGGTTACAAGCAGAGTGTATCTGGCATGCATGCTGCACCTGCACTCCCTGGGTTTTGTGTGGCTGATATGGCCCATAAAAGGTAAGAATTAATGTTAGGGACCACTCGAGAGGCAACCATGAAGTGGTGGGTGGCTTACATAATTTGGCCAAAATATAAACTAATGCCTCATCTAACATCCAGCATAGTGGCAGGACAGAGCTCTAGCTGCAGTGTGCCATTGCACCTTTATTTTTACGTTTGTGTATTTCACCATAGCAACGTGCACCTGCTTATTGGGTTGTGCTGACTGCAACCTCCATTTTTTTTTTTTTCCTTTAAAGATAATTTGGGGATCCCAATTGCCATTATACAGCTCTGTCATTCCAGCAATTTGTTCTTGGGGTGCAATTGCTATGTTGAAAAGCCATTAGTGGCTTTAATCTGTGGAAAAAGTTAAATATATACGCATTTCACTTCTGCAGCTGTATGTGTTGAAAGCGTTTAGTGACGTATTTCAATACAAAAAGAAAAATATCTACCCAGTTCACTGTCGCAGTTCATTGTGGTGAGAGCGTTTGGTGGTGTATTTCATTACAAAAAGAAAAATATATATGCATTTCACTTCTGCATGTGGTGAAAGCGTTTAGCGGCGTATTTCAGTACAAAAAGAAAAATATATACGCAGTTAACTGTTGCAGTTATTTATGGTAAAAGCATTTAGCGACCTATTTCAGTACTAAACTAAAAATATATTCTCAGTTCATTTCTGCAGCTATATGTGGCTAAAGCTTTTAGTGGCGCAGTTCAGTAGAAAAATAAAAATATATATGCAGTTCACTGTTGTAGTTATCTGTGATAAAAGTGTTTACTGGCCTATTTCAGAACAAAAAGAGAAATATATACGCAGTTCACTTTTACAGGTATTTAGGCTAAAAGTGTTTACTGGCCTATTTCAGTAAGAAAAGTGAAATATATATATACGCAGTTCCCTTTTGCAGTTATTTGCACTAACAGCATTTACTGGCCTATTTCAGTACAAAAATAGAATTATATACACAAATCACTTTTGAAGTTATTTGTGCGAAAAGCGTTTACTGGCCTATTTCAGTGCGAAAAAGAGAATTATATACGCAGTTGAATTTTGCAATTATTTGCGCTAAAAGCGTTTACTGGCCTATTTCAGTACAAAAAGTGAAATATATATACGCAGTTCCCTTTTGCAGTTATTTGCGCTAAAAGCATTTACTGGCCAATTTCAGTACAAAAAGAGAATTATTATACCCAAATCACTTTTGCAGTTATTTACGCTAAAAGCGTTTACTGGCCTATTTCAGTGCAAAAAAAGAGAAATATATACGCAGTTGACTTTTGCAGTTATTTGCGCTAAAAGCATTTACTGGCCTATTTCAGTAAAAAAAAATATAAATATATCCTCAGTTCACTTTTGAAGTTATTTGCACTAAAAGCGTTTACTGGCCTATTTCAGTGCAAATAAAGAAACATATACGCAGTTCACTTTTGTAGTTATTTGCTCTAAAAGCTTTTAGTGGCCAATTTCAGTACAAAAAGAGAAATATATATGCAGTTCACTTTTGCAGTTATTTGCTCTAAAAGGGTTTATTGGCCTATTTCACTGCAAAAAGATGAATAAATACGCAGTACAATTTTGCTGTTATTTGCCCTAAAAGGATTTACTGGCCTATTTCAGTACAAAAAAAAAAAAAGAGAAATATATCCTCGTTTACTTTTGCATTTATTTGCGCTAATAGCATTTACTGGCCTATTTCAGTACAAAAAGAGAAAAATATTTGCAGTTCACTTTTGCAGTTATTTGCGCTAAAAGCGTTTACTGGCCTATTTCAGTGCAAAAAATGAGAAATATATACGCAGTTGACTTTTGCAGTTATTTGTGTTAAAAACGTTTACTGGACTATTTCAGTGCAAAAGGAGAAATATATATGCAGTTAACTTCTGCAGCTGTAGGTGGTGAAAGCATTTAGTGGCGCATTTCAGTACAAAAAGAAAAATATATTTGGCGCTTTTAGGGGTGTTTAAATTTCATTTTTATTTACTTAGTTCAGCTAACAGTATGTCAGAAAGATATGTGTCAAGCCATGCCCAGAGGAGTGGCAGAGGCCTAAATGTTTCAGGCATAGGCAGAGGTTGCAGCAGAGTAAGGGGGCATGGCAGCAGGAGTCGCAGTGAGAAGCCTGAGCTCCCGGTGTCATCTTGCAGTCGTGTCTTGACCAGCAACCTAGTGATTCTTGATTGGTTACCTCGGTCATCCACTTCATCCCAGGTGACATCAAACACCCCCCAACCAACAGTTGGTGGGTTCGTCAGACACAACCCCTTAGTTGGCATGGCCCGGGAGCAGGCCCTGTGCCCTCACCTGTCCTCAACCTGCCTCTGTCCCTTGCTGTTCCCTCAGCCACAGAAGTATTGTATGCTGTGGGCTCAGCTCCATTATACATTGAGGTTGAGCTACTAGAGAATAGTAAGCAGCTACTGCCCAGCCAAGATCTGGAGAAGCCATCTGCCGCTTCCTCCACTAGGCGGGCAAGTAGTGTTGAGAAGAGTGGCGTGGGTGGTGGTGTTGCGAGGGGCCAGGCTCCTGACCCAGAGACCGTTGAGGAGGACATCAGTGAAGTGCAGACACTACTCGATGATGATGAAGCCGATTGCTCTTGGGAGCTTGGTGCAGAAGGGGCTTCATCAACATTAGGAGAATAGGGTGGCAGCTTGCACGTAAGGTAGTGGCGGAGCCAGCAAGGTGGTAGCATGGCTAGGAGACAGCAGGGTGGCAGAAGTGGGAGGTCGAGAGCTAAACTTGCCCAGGGTAGACCACCTGCTTCGCAGCAGCCTACCTGTCTGGGAAGTAGTTGTGTAAGGGTTCAGGGATGCAGTGGCAGTCAGTCAGTGCGGAATGTTGGGGAAAAAGTTACCTACTCGGCAGTGTGGTAGTTTTTTGTTAAGTCGCCGGAGGAGGTGAATGTGGCAATATGTAAAATCTGTGGGCAGAAGGTGAAGCGTGGCCAGGGTGCCAATGTTGGTATTACAGCCTTGTGTCAACATATGCAGCATCGCCATACAGTGGTCTGGGAGAACTATGGCTCCGATGTGGTGGTCCAGCTTGCTGCAGCTACCGCTGCATCACCCAGTGGCACACACCCGGTTTCAGCCAGTCAAGGCTCCACCACCTCAGCTGAAGGGAGCTGTCTGTGTCATTTCCATTTTCTGCTGGTCCAGGTGCTACTGCTCCTCCTACTCCTCATCAGTCATTCCATCAGCAATCGATCAGTCTGGAGGTGGAAGCAGTATGAGGAGGCCACCAAGTGGCACAATGACCGAATCTGGAGGTGGCGGCATCAGGAGAAGGCCACCGAGTGGAACAATGACAGAGTCTGGAATTGAAAGCAGTATGAGGAGGCAACCGAGTGGCACAATGAGCGAGTCTGGAGTTGGCAGCAGTATGAGGAGTCCACTGAGTGGCACAATTACCAAGTCTGGAGTTGGCAGCACATCACGAGAAGGCCACCAAGTGGCACAATGACCGAGTCTGGAGGTGGCAGCATCAGGAGAAGGCCACCGAGTGGCACAATGACCAAGTCTGGAGGTAGCAGCATCAGGAGAAGTCCACCGAGTGGCAGAATAACAGTCTGGAATTGGCAGCAGTATGAGGAGGCCACCGAGTAGCACAATGATCGAGTCACTGCAAATTTATTCGGATCAAACAAAATTTTTCCCGAAAAATTTGGCCAACCGGCGAATCAAATCTTTAACCTCTTGCCGCCACGCTAACGCCGATGGGCGTCAGCGCGGCGGCTCTCTCAGGTCTCAGTCACGCCTATCGGCGTCATCTCGTGGGACCTGAGATTTCACATGAACGCGCGCGCGTTCATGCGTGATCGGAGCCGGGACACTGAAACTACAGCCTGCCAGCTGATCATGCGCTGGCAGGCTGTAGATGCGAAAAACGCATTTAAATCGCATATCAGATGCTGTTTTTTAAACAGCGTCTGATATGCCTGCTGTCTGCTCTGTCTGGTGGTCCCTTTGTTTGGGACCACCAGAGGAAACATAGAAAAAGTGCACCATCACTACACACACACACCCCCATCACTGATTAACCCCTGATCACCCATGTCACCCCCTGTCACTAATCACCCCTACAGGCTCATTCAGAC
>JAKVIS010001477.1:0-33104 GCA_033119425.1 Bufotes viridis
AGACACTACCCCTGCAGGCCTGTACAAGGAAATAAATTAAAGGTACATACACATAATAAACCTTTGCAGTGTCGGGTATTAACTCCCGTATGCTGCAGTACCCCCAGTCATTATAGTTCTGTCCATGTATTTCCCTCATATCTTATATCTTACGCTCCCTGTAGTGCCCCTACACCTTATAGTGCCCCCTTGTAATGCTTCCAGACTTTATAGTGCCCCTAGTCCTTATTGGGCCCCCTGTATCGCCTCCATACCTTACAGAGGCCCTAGACCTTATAGAAGCCCCTGTAGTTATAATGCCCCCTCCCAATTCCATATTGCCCCAATAGTATTTTCCCTGACACACAAAGAAAAAAAAAAAGATACTCCCCTGACTTCCCACCACTGTCAGCGATGCAGGCCACAGGCCTCTTCCGGTCCACATCTATGTGACTACCGCTAATGTTCCCATTTTACATAAACTGACATTTATATGTATATATAGCAGCACTGGTGGTATTTTCCTGCTCCATGTCCACACTTATGAAGATTGTCCAGTAAGAAGTGGTTTTTCTAGGTGGTGCTGGCAGAGGACAAGTATACCCACCAGCAATTTGCCGTAAAAGTCCTCACAAAGAGAGACCTGCTTACTGAGGGAGAGGAGCGCGCAATGGTGGAGCGGCGAGTGTTACAACTTGCATCTGGCTGCCCCTTCCTTCTTCATGGCACATTTGCATTCCAGACCAAGGTAAAATTGTGACTACTTCATGAGTATATCATAAACTGCACTGACATATATGTATATGTACATATTTATACATGGTGTTTTAATGTCCTGCTTCTTGTATGTGTAGCTGTCACCACCTATGGCAACACTGGACAAACCCTGGGGTCCAGGCAATGTGCCTAAAATATTTGGGTCTGACTTTGGGTTATTGAAGTCTATGGAACATCGTACTTGCGCCTGGAGTGGTCCAACTGGTTCCTAAAATCTCCCCTTCCCTATGGATTTAGTTCCTAATGACTGCTTCAAAATGGTGAGAAATGTGCCCTTCATGATAATGTAAAGTTATCCTTACCCTGAAATGTAATGTCTTACACAATATATCTGCATGGTCTACATATGCATGCATATAATATGGCAGACACAGAGAACAAGCAGAGGAAAGTCATAGTATTACTCATATAATATGTATCCATCTGACAGGGGCTTGTTCTACTTGGAATGGAATATGTCACCGGTGGAGATTTCCACCAACTCCTGCAGAGGAAGGGGCGTCTTGACATCCCCAGTGCAAGGTACAGTAGTCAAAGCCTAAACAGTACAACTATGTGACAGATCTACTAATGCTATCTAAGATTTAGACAGCGCAAACGAATGGCCCCGTACACCATAAGCTATTGTCAGCTGAACGATCTAATGTATAAGAGGATCCCTGATTTTCCCCCAACAGATGAGGTCGGGGGGGGGGGGGGCCAAGGATTGGGTGCACTGAATTTCAACATGCAATGCTTTTGTTCTCCTAGGACAGTGATGGGCAACGTGCGGCTCTCCAGCTGTTGCAGAACTACAACTCCCAGCATGCAAAGCCTGTCTATAGCTATCAGCCTACCGCAGGGCATGGTGGGAGTTGTAGTTTAGCAACAGCTGGAGAGCCGCACGTTGCCCATGACTGTCTTAGGAGATAAGTCACCATCAGAGGTGTCTGGCAGCAGCTTTCTCCTCTCTGCCCATTGACATCACAGATGAGTTTGGCCAAACTGAGCGTGTATGTGTTTGGGGGGAGTCAGGAGATAGAGCTCTCAGCGAAAGAGTGTTCAGCCAATAGCTGCTGAAGGTCTGTGGGCACCTTTACACTAGACAGTCTAAAAATGTGCCAGATCTATCACAGTGACTGATGCAGGATGAACAATATGGCGACCTTTAGACTGTCTAATCTAAGTTTATACCACCTAATATTTGTTCATTTGGTCTGTCACAATTGGGGCACAGTGTTCCATCTTATAGGGAATCTGTCAGCTCTGAAACACCCCCAAACTAGAGTAAGTGGTGTATAGTGTAAGTGGTGCTGAGTCCAGTTATGTGATTTTTATCTTCATACTCACTTGCATTCTCACGCTGTGACCCGACAAACCTCTATTCCTGCACAACCCCTTTAACTATCCAACATTACCTGATAATTAAATTTAGGGATGAGCGATGCGAGATTCAGATCCCAGATTCTAAGTCGCTTCGCTCAAAACTGTTTAATGTTGTATGAAGATCCGTCTCAGTAAAGCATTAAAATGTATGACCTCCGACGAGGCGAAGTGAGTTATTCCCGAAGTCTCGTGAGACTTTGGTGAATAACTTCGGTATTTCATTTTTAAACTGAAAAACCATTTTAAAACTTAGATCCGAACTTGGCTTCAGTTCTGACATCATTCAGCTGAAGTTTTGAGTGAAGCAACTTAGAATCTAGGATCCAAAGCTCGCTTCGCTCATCCCTAATTAAATTAATTAGCCCAGTCCAATATACGTAGTCTAATAGGTAGCACAAAGTAACCTTCCAGGTGGCTGTGGCCCTCTATCTTCTGGGCCCCTGTGCAGCCGGATAAGTTATACATATGATATGTCTAATATAATTATTATTGCACTATGTCTTAGGTAATGGATACTTTCCATATACCAGGACTTTTTTTTTTTTTTATCAAAACAGCATGAAGATGATCTAATTTGAAGAAATTAACAATTCCATAATTTCTATATTATTGGAAGTATCTCTTCAATATTAGCATAAAACAATCTTATATATTCAGAATATAACAGGTTTAGGTACAGACGTGCTATGAAGAGAATGATGAGTGCAGTTGTCCCACCGAGCCATAATAGTAACATAAACTCCAGTCATAAATAACATAAAATCCAGCCGGTCTGGTCTACTGAGCATTATGTATCTCCGAGACTGTATCATCCACTAAATACTATTCTCTCCTCTTTCCTTTCTACCAGATTCTACGCCGCAGAACTTGTGTGTGGAATTCAATATCTGCATTCTAAGGGCATCATCCACCGGTAACCCGAAATATATTGTATCATCCTGATATAGCACCAAGCACCAACATAGTCCACTGCGCTGTGCACAGAATGTACTCTTGGTCTTTGCCCATAGTCAGGCTCACAGTCTCAATTTCGTGTGACACAAGTACATACTTGCAGCAATTTCATAGAAACCCAAGCAAGGGAAAGGAGAAAATACAGTCAATAATCCTAGTGACACCATGATCCTTTGTGATATTGGCTATGGGACAGGTTGATACGCCAGTCTTATCAAGAAGCGTGCTTTGGGAAAATACGGCAGTCAGTGTACCAGAAAACCAAATCTATGCCAGCCATGCCATCTGCAATTCCCCTCGACCAATATAGTCTGGAGTCTATTAGTCCACTATCTGTTGGGGTTTAATCAGCAGATTCCCTCTTCCTCTAACACAAAGCAACATACAAGCCTGGGTGCTGCAATCATTTCTGATATCCTACAACAGGCACTTAGAGACTGAGCTTGAGGTAAAGGTTTTCCTTAAAACCCAGATAAAACCCCCTCAAAAAACATTTTTGTCTTACACTGACTAATATAACATTAGCCAAATGCAGCATTATGCTCTGATAATTATAGGAGGAACACTGACAACAATGAAGGTTTTATTTAATCTTCACAGAGATCTCAAGCCTTCCAACATCCTGGTGACTGAAACGGGCCATACTAAGATCGCCGACTTTGGTCTGGCACTTGGGAACATCTATGGAGACCGAACAGCCACCGAATACACTGGAACACCGGGCTTCATGGCTCCTGAGATGCTGGCTGCGGAGGAGTACAATGCTGGAGTAGACTGGTATGCATTTGGCATCATCTTGAACATCATGATTACCAACAGTCACAAATACCAGCGAGGACTACTCAAAGCCTCCAGCAAAGAGGCAAAGAACATCATTAAAAAGGTTAGTATATTATAAAGTAATATAATCTACAAGCTGTTATAGGCCATGTTAACAGTGTGTTACTCTGTGGTAGTGGCAGGGCTCCACCATGTATGAGTTCAGGTGAAAACTGTGTTCCAGAAGGCACCTCCTTTGTTAGGAACCACAGTGATAGATGGGGTTTGAAGGAATGGACTTTTTTTTTTACCACACGGCAGCAAAACAGCTAATAACACCACTGGTAATAGTAGTACTGACGCAGTACTGAAGTAGTACTGAAGCAATCTGACATATAACAGCCAACCTTCCCTCAGGTGTTTATAACAAAGCTCAACTTCTTATAGGGACACATTAGTGATAATCGCTTGTAAAAAAAAAAAATAAAAAAATCGGGCTAGGAACATGGTTCCTGCTGCGATTGTGCAGCAGGAACCATGTTCAAATGCCTAGGGGGTCCTGTGACTCCCCCATATCGGCGATCGCTGCAAACCGCAGGTCAGTTCAGACCTGAGGTTTGCAGCGCTTTGTGCGATCTCTGATCCGCGGGGATCAGAGAGTTAATGCTCCCAAAGTGTTACATTTTCACCCCCCATGCAGCCCCCAATCATATTGGGGCTGCTGGGGTGCATGGGGGGGGTGGTTGCGGGCGGCGGTGCTCTGTAATATTCCCTGGTGTCTACTGGATCTATCAGAGTGTCAGCACACTCTGATAGAAACGGCTGGCATCTGTGCTTGATCAGATGCCAGCCGTTTAACCCCTTCCATACCGTGGTCCGTACGGACCGCAGTATGGAAGGGTTAACAGGGAGGGAGCTCCCTCCCTCTCCCATCGGGGGGCTGCTGTGCCTTTGCAGCCCCCCGACAGGATGGGATCACAGAGGGAGGGAGCTCCCCTCCCTCCTCATCCATCAGCCACTGCTCTATTATGGCAGCGGGTGATGGTTGCCATGGAAGCAGGACGCTTTCAGAAGCGTCCTGCTCTCCATGGTGCTGAAAGTCTGAATAGACCTGCTAAAGGTCTATTCAGACTTTGTAAAGTAAAAAATACAGCACAGTGCACTATATAGTGTACTGGACTGTATTATACAGACACCATATCCACTGGATGTACAAGAACCAAGTGGGTCTGGGTCAAAAAAAATGTAAAAAAGTAATAAAAAATTACAAATTAAAAAAACACATATCACTAAATAAAAATTAAATAAAATAAAATACGCTACACCTATTATGTATCGCCGCGTCCGTAAAATCCTGCTCTATAAAAATATCACATTTGATAACCCCTCAAGTAAACACTGTAAAAAAAATTAAATAAAACTTTGTCAAAAAGCCATTTTTTGTCACCTTACATCACAAAAAGTGTAATAGCAAGCGATCAAAAAGTCATATGCACCCCAAGATAGTACCATTCAAACCGCCATCCCATCCCTCAAAAAATGAGCCCCTACATAAGACAGTCGCCCAAAAAATAAAAATAAAACTATGGCTTTCAGAATGTGGAGACACTAAAAAATAATTTTTTTCAAAAATGCTTTATTATGTAAAACTGAAACAAAAAACCCCAAAAAGTAGACATATTTGGTATTGTCGCGTCCGTAACAACCTGCTCTATAGAAATAGCACACAATCTAACCTGTCAGTTCCACGATGTAAATAACAAAAAATACAAAACGGTCCCAAAACTGCTATTTTTTTGCAAATTTTCCATTTTATTCCATTTTTACAGTAACACAACAAGGGTTAACAGCCAAACAAAACTCATTATTTATTGCCCTGATTCTTTTGTTTGCACAAACACCCCATATGTGGCCGTAAACTGCTGTATGGCCAAACGGCAGGGCACAGAAAGAAGGGAACGCCATATGGTTTTTGGAAGGCAGATTTTGCTGGACTGGTTTTTTGACACTATGTCCGATTTGAAGCCCGCCTGATGCACCCCTACAGTAGAAACTCCAAAAAAGTGACCCCATTTTGGAAACTACGGGATAAGGTGTCAGTTTAGTTGGTACTATTTTAGGGTAACTATGATTTTTGGTTGCTCTATATTACACTTTTTTTGAGACAAGGTAACAAAAAATAGAAATTCTGAAATGTCATCTCCATTTTTCAATAACTCTTGTGGAACACCTAAAGGGTTAACAAAGTTTGTAAAACTGGTTTTGAATACCTTGAGGGGTGTAGTTTCTTAGATGATGTCACTTTTATAGAGTTTCTACTCTAGGGGTGCATCGAGGGGCTTCAAATGGGACATGGTGTCAAAAAAACAGTCCCGCAAAATCTGCCTTCCAAAAACCATATGGCGTTCCTTTCCTTCTGCGCCCTGCCGCTTGACCATACAGCAGTTTACGACCACATATGGGGTGTTCGTGCAAACTACAGAATCGGGGGAATAAATATTAAGTTTTGTTTGACTGTTAACCCTTGCTTTGTTACTGGAAAAAATGGATTGAAATGGAAAATTTTCCCCAAAAAATCGAAATTCTGAAATTTTATCTCCATTTGCCATTAACTCTTGTGGAAAACCTAAAGGGTTAATGATGTTTGTAAAATCAGTTTTGAATACCTTGAGGGGTGTAGTTTCTTGAATGGGGTCATTTTTGGGTGGTTTCTATTATGTAAGCCTCACAAAGTGACTTCAGACCTGAACTGGTCCCTAAAAAGTGGGTTTTTGAAAATGTCAGAAAAATTTAAAGATTTGCTTCTAAACTTCTAAGCTTTGTAACATCCCCAAATGGCATTTCCAAAATGATCGATACATGAAGTAGACATATGGGGAATGTAAATCAATAACTTTTTTGGGCGGTATTACTATGTATTATAGAAGTAGAGAAATTGAAACTTGCAAAATTGCAAATTTTTCCACATTTTTGGTAAATTTGGTATTTTTTTATATATATAAATTTTTCGACTTCATTTTACCACTGTCATGAAGTACAATATGTGACGAAAAAACAATCTCACAATGGCCTGGATAAGAAAAAGCGTTTTAAAGTTATCACCACATAAAGTGACACTGGTCAGATATTGAAAAAATGGCCTGGTCCTTAAGGTGAAATAGGGCCGTGTCCTTAAGGGGTTAAAGATAAATCTTTTAATATGTTTTTCTAAAAAGAAATTGAAATGAAGTTTTGTTATTGTTTTTTTCCCCCTACATTTTTATGAAGCTATAACTTTAAATTAATGTTCCTATTTGTAGCTCCTCCGGGAAGATCCCAGCAAGCGTCTCGGAGTCAATGGTAACATCAGGGCCCACAGGTTTTTTCAGTGTATTGACTGGGACTCGGTGGAAACCCTTAGGATGCGTCCACCACACATTCCTAAACCAGTAAGTATAAGAAGACACAATGTACAGGCCTGTTTAGAGACATTTTAAATATAGACACATATGATAGTGACATATCTTTCATCTCTTTTTCCATATTCCTCATGGTACTAAGAGTACTGGGCTGCGGTTATGTCATTAATATTCCATTGTCTTGAATCTGGGGTGCATTTCATCTTCCTTTACACTATGCTGGTAACACCCTGATTACACAGGGAGATGTGCTGCCAACCAGTCAGCAATAAGCATCTGATCAGCATTTGCTCATTTGTTGGTTGATTTCAGGGGCAATTAGACAAGCCAATTATCAGGAAGAGCGTTTATAAAAAAGATAGTTGCTGATAATTGGCCTGGTCATCTGCCTAGATATCATTATCGTGTGATAACCTCCTTCTACTTTCTCTTTCTTATAGCTAAACAACATCCAGCGTGGCTCAAGACCATTCAATCTCCAAATACTGGAAGCAGCAGAGGTTAACAACACGGCCATTTCACCAAACCACCAGGCCTTATTCACAGGGTTTTCCTTTACCAACATCAGCTGGAAAACCCCGACCATCCACCAGCTCTTTAATACCATCAGAGTAAGCTGTCTTCCTAAGCCCCAAGAAGAACATCAGAAAGGAGAAGATCAAGATGGACAAGCAGAACCTGGACAAGCAGACATGAAACATCATCGTGTCAAGACTAAAGCCAGGATCAGGACCTCAGAGGAACACCAAATGGATGGCACCAAAAAGGTAAGTGACCTTGGGGAATTATTATATTTGGCATTATGATGTGCCTGGACATACCAGGCACACTACATGCCCATGACAATTATAGCCTTATGCTACTATATGTATAGTGTTCTGCTATATATATACTACATAGGAGAGCAAAAAAAACACTATAATTATATTTACTGGTGACGAGTCGACGACCAGTGATTATAATTACACTTTTTCCCCCTCTTCTATAACAACCCATTTTGATGTTATGGGCGATGGGGAAATAAGGTGTGTGATGGCTGGCTATTAAGGGGTGGAGGAGGCCAGGCGGGGGGGAATTTACTAAAACCAACATTTCATAACATGGTCTTGGTGAAAAGCATGCTAAAGTAAGATTTGACACACAATTGGACAGCACGGACAGCAGTGAGATGACCTGGGAGTGACTCAATAAGGTCCTTGTAGGTTGTCACAGGTATCTGGAGTCATGCTGACTGCAGTGCATGGAGGGTGCGTGGGGGAGGATCCATACAGTGAATGCGATGATGAAGGTGGTCCCACAGATGCTAAATGAGCTCAAGTCTGGAGAATTGTGGAGGCCAGGGTAGTACTTGGAATGTCAGGCATTTCTAGCTGTGTGACATGTCACATTGCCTTGCTGGAAGATCCCATCCACCCCAGGGAAGACAATCAGCTTGTATGGGTGTACATGGTCTGCAAGGATGAATTCATACCCACATGGACGGCCAGGGTGTTTGTTCTCTGATGTTTCTTGTCTGACACACCAATGTCCATCCAATCAAAAAGCAGAAAACTTGACTTATTGGAGAAGGCAACCCTTTGCCAATCAGCGGAGGTCCAATTCTGATACTGGAACAAAAATTGAAGCCTTTTATGCAGCTTTGTTATCAGAGGTGCAGTGACCATTCATCTGCTTTAGAGCCCCATACACAGTAGGGTTCACTGAACTGTTGTTTTAGACACACGTCTAGTAGCCCCCTGGTTCATGTTGGCGGTGAGGTGCTCCGTTGTAGTGTGACGGTCCGCCCTGACACAGCTTCGTAGGCAATATCGACCTCTCACATGAATGGTACGTGGTGCTCTACAGTTTCCATGTGCCATTTGTCCACTTACGATACAGTTTCACCACAGCAGCATACAAACAGTTCACAAACTGTGCAGTTTCAGAAATACTGCCACATTTTTCCTAAAAGCCAATAATCATCCCTTTTTCATGAGCTACACACTGCCAAAGTCAAAAATAGAAAGCAGCCATAATAATGTGACTGGATTATGAATAGACTGCAGAAGAGAGTCTGCAACAACAGCTTCAACACAGATGACGAGGACATTCCTGTGCTTATTACATCTCACATCTGTACATACACTCACTAACTTTCTTTTGTTACGGCATCTTATAAATGCCATAATGATAAAGGGCCTGCCTAGTGACAGGGACATTTTAGAGGCTTCTGTTGAAAAGTACAATGCCAGTTATTAAACGGTTAATACTTGAGCACACTGCGGGTGACATCATAGTGTGCCGATGTCATAGATGCATAAGTCTATGACATAAAGAAGCCATAGAAGAAGATTCCATAACAGAATGGCCCACGGCCATACACGGATCCACGCTCGAAGTGTCTGGAGACCTGGAGCGTCACCATTTGTAAGAGAGAAAGGGGACAACCGCGTAGGCAGCCAGATCAGCCCCATCCACCTAGGCAGCCGGATCAGCCCCATCCGCCTAGGCAGCCGGATCAGCCCCATCCGCCTAGGCAGCCGGATCAGCCCCATCCGCCTAGGCAGCCGGATCAGCCACATTCGCCTAGGCAGCCGGATCAGCCCCATCCGCCTAGGCAGCCGGATCAGCCCCATCCGCCTAGCCAGCCGGATCAGCCCCATCCACCTAGCCAGCCGCACCAGCCCCATCCGCCTAGCCAGCCGGATCAGCCCCATCTGCCTAGGCAGCCAGATCAGCCCCATCCGCCTAGCGATTAATGGGGTGACAGATGCTGCAGCCAGATCTCCCCCTCTATTTATTTGTAAGCCCTCTAGTGGTCGGATATGGCTATCTCCATAAGAGGATCACACAGGGGGCCTGCTATGACCTTACCTCATTTAATACTGTGTAACTGCTTACTAATCTGTTATTTCACTGTGTAACCTTTATGACTATGTAATGTCATCATATCTATAGTGGATTTATATTATGTCACATTTTAATTGTACACATCTTAATAAAATATGCTGTTCCATGTTGGCATTAACCTTCTAAGCCCAAGGGAAGGGCAGCCCTCCAGCCACGGCTCCCTAGAGGTTTCCTCCACAGGGGGTTTTCCTCTCCTGAGTGCTGGGGGGTGATTCTTCGTGAGTCGGGGGTGTGCCATTTTCAGTGTCATTTTCATAGTGAAGTCTGATAATAAATTTGCGGCACTGAAAGAATATACAGTAATTTAATTTTAAATAAATATTCTCCATTTAAAAGCCAATTTAAGTGTGTTGTGCATTTCTTTTATAAACTTTGGTTCGGGTGGTCTTGCTTGGGAGTGATGATCTATTTCATATTACATAGCCAGATATTCACTGGGTGCGGTTTTAATGAGGGTCCATTACATATGAATTTAATGTCGATAAGTGCAAGATAATGCACCTGGGGCGTAAAAACCCAAGAGCAGAATATAAAATCAGTGATACAGTACTAACCTCAGTATCTGAGGAAAGGGATTTAGGGGTCATTATATCAGACAACCTAAAGGTGGGCAGACAATGTCATAGAGCAGCAGGTAATGCCAGCAGAATGCTTGGGTGTATAGGGAGAGGCATTAACAGTAGAAAGAGGGAGGCGCTCGTGCCGCTCTACAGAGCACTAGGGAGACCTCATCTGGAGTATTGTGTGCAGTACTGGAGACCATATCTGCAGAAGGACATTAAAACTTTGGACATAGTTTTAAATTAGAGGGGCAAAGGTTTAAAAGTAATATCAGGAAGTATTACTTTACTGAGAGAGTAGTGGACGCATGGAATAGCCTTCCTGCAGAAATGGTAGCTACAAATACAGTGAAGGATATAAGAAGAAGCATATATCCAGTGGGTGCATGTTTAATACTGTGCTGGTAAATAGGCTGGAGCAGAGATGATAAGATTTACTGCACAGTCAGTACTACTAGGTGGTTTATCAGTAGTGTCGGCCGCGAATATTTATCGTGAATATCAGCACTTTGATAATTCTCGAATATTTAGAATATACTGATATATATATTAGTATTCTCGAATATTAGTCATTTTTTTTCCTCTGAACCCATGACCCCTCCCTGCTTCTTTCTTGTGGGCCAATGAGAAGGCTGCAATGTCTTTGTATGAGCTTAGCAACATCCCTAACAACCAATAGGAACGTTGCCTTCCCCTTACTATATAAGACCCTCCCCAGCAGCCATTTTTTACAGTTATGAGAGAGGCAGCAGTGTCATTGCTGTGCTCTGTGATTTGCTGTCACATTACATAGTTAGTTAGCTTATATATATGTAATACAGATAGTTAGTGGGAGATGGTCAGTGTAGGTTAGATAGTGATATAGTGTAGCTGTCCATACATACATATATACATATAGTGCTGTGATGTCTCAGGAAACTTCTAGCAGCTTGAAAAATGTAGCAATAGTGACCCACGCCTGTATTGCGCTCGCCCAAATATTCGTGAAATATCGCAAAATGGAATATTGCCCCTGACACTCATCACTATTTATCAGTAGTGTTACAAGGTGCATTCATTTATTATAATGTTAAAACTGCCAATTTCACCAATTTTATCAAAAAAGCATGTGTTGTCATAAACTTGGTGCAAATCGTTAGGCAGCTCCACAGGCTTAAAGGGGTTGTCCACTTTCTGGCTACTTGTGACCAATGTGTATGTAAGACGACTGTATGGCACTTAGTAATATAGGGGAAAAAAATCACAGAAAAAAGGATAATAATGCACTAACAAAATAGATGCACGCATTTTATATGGACTAAGCCCTCATTCTGATGTAATAAAATCTGAGACTCTTAGCCAATATATTTTGATCAAAACACATCTGTGCCCACCTACCCCCGCCAAGGTGGTCTCAGGTCAGGCAGGTCCTATGCTAAACCTACCTATACCATTGGGCCTCTATGTTCAGGTGCGCAGACTCTGCACATATAGTGGGCTGCTCCTAGTGACCTCTATGTGCATCCAGAAACCAATGAGAGAGCAAGCACAGCTATATGTACCAACTAATCAAGGCGGTCTGTTTGACAGGAAGGGAAAAAGTGCACAGGAATGCTACGCCCAAAATAAAATAGGAGCGCATTCACACTTGAAGGTGCCACTTCCTCAAGCATATACTACAAAATAATCAAAAACACAGAAAAAACAAATATAAAACATCCTGCATGACATGATAAACAAATATACGGATGTCCCTGGCTACATTATTGAAAAAATCACAGAATAAAGGATAATAATGCACTAAGTGTTTTATATGGACTAAGCCCTCATTCTTAGTGCATTATTATCCTTTTTCTGCGATTTTTTCAATAATGTAGCCAGGGACATCCGCATATTTGTTTATCATATCATGCAGGATGTTTTTATCTTTATTTTTTTCTGTGATTTTTGTTTATTTAGTAATATAGGGGCACATTTATTAAGTCTTAATAAGGGCCCTGTGCTGGCGGTGGATCCAGTGCCAGTTCTAAATGTAAGAAACCTCCCGGGCCGTCCCCTTCCTCGCCCTCACCACGCCGACAATTTTAGATAGCGGCTCAACAGTTACATCTAATTTAGGTGTATGTCAGTATAGTAAACAACCCCTATAGTCTTTGTTGATATTCTGTGTTTGCTACATTTTTAGGCAAATCATCGGAGCTGTCCATAAGATGGCCGCTGATGAAGGGTCATGTGACCAGGCACATCACTCAGTCTCCTTTATTCAAACACACGGCACCTGCGCTAAACAGTGCAGATGGCAGGTAGAGTGCAAGTACAGATGGCAGGTGGAGTGTACGGAGGAGACATCACATGGAGGTGATTTGCCTGGTCACCTGACCCTCCGTCAGCAGCCATTTTATGGACAAGACCTCTGTATGGACAGCAAAAAGGACATGGTAAACAAGGGGGCATACCTTATGAAATAAAGGCAAGGCTTGAGGTTTGGGGGTTGTCGATAGGAGTTCTGTGCTGCAGCCTCTATGACCTCAACACTCCTAATAGTGGAAGGTGAAGGCGTGGAATGCTGGATGAACAGAACCTGTAGCTAGACTGGCGCCCCCTTCAGTGTACAGGGGTAATGCGCCCCATACAATTGCACTGGTTGCATACGTCAAGCAGGGAGCTTCCACTGTCAATATGTTTGCAATTTAATCCTTCGAAATACAGAAACAAAATAAGGTAGGTACCATTCAGTCTCCAAAGAACAACCAGCGATGCAGGAATGGTTTGTGTATGTGCATTTATTATACATACCAATTGTTTTATAGATGACAGGAGTTATATATATGTACACAGTGTAGGGATCGTCTCTTATTCGGGGGTCATTCTCACAGACTTCACCATGGACACCAGATTGAAGTCCAAACAATGCTTTATTTTCAAGCACAAAACATAAATCACAAACATAAATCCTCGGCCGTCTGGCCACTGACTGAACAGTCTTTCCCTCTCTATCGGCATCTGGGTCTACCACCCAGCTCCCCAAAACACACCAGTGCTTACACCATACACAGGGTTAGAGGGTCCCGGCTCCCACAGGCCTCAACACAGCCTGCTCCTTTACCAGACTGGGAGCCCCACCCAAGTCCAACAACAGAATTAAATAGCATCCCTGGACATGAGCATTGTCCAAAATCCCGGACTGGAGCATGGGGAACAGGCACCCACCCAGCACATTGCCTGTTCCCAGTAAATAAATATATTGTATTTGCTGCGGTGGCTCACTCCTGATCAGCTCTGGTGTGGTGCCTCTAACCCAAAGGAGGGGTCACCCAACCCTCTGGTAAAAGGAAAAAGTATACAACAAAAATAGGCGAGCACTCATACATTCGGCGTCCAATTGAGGTAAAAGATATTTTATTCAAAAATAAAATTGCATAAAATAAATAAAAAGATAGCTGTAGAATAAAATCAATTCAATGAAATAACTACCCACAATCCTATTAGTGTTTGGTTAGCATGTGTAACAAAGAGGATCGCATTTGTGTGGTTGGCACCTGCTGCACCTAATGGAGTCAGAAACATTCGCATTCTTTTTCTCAAATCACTTGTATTGTTGCGAATATAACTGTGCACAAAAAATCGCAACAGGGTTACACTTGTGCCTGTAGTCGGTTGAGTTACAGAGAAAATCCCGACGTATATATGAATTCGGGTCACTATTACCGAAAGGATTAAATTCCGATTTGGAGATCTTTGGATTTTTATAGGCTAGGTGTCTCGGAATCGATGAGACTTTGCATGCCGGGTTGTTTTCCGACGCTGTGACGTCTCCTTGGCTCTAAGATACCCATCCGATCCCTTCTATCAATTTCCATATGATTGAATACTAAACACTATAAGATATAAGACGCTAAAAGACACTATGCCTCCAACATTAGGTGCAGCAGGTGCCAACCACACAAATGCGATCCTCTTTGTTACACATGCTAAGCAAACACTAATAGGATTGTGGGTAGTTATTTCATTGAATTGATTTTATTCTACGGCTATCTTTTTATTTTTATTTTATGCAATTTTATTGTTTGAATAAAATATCTTTTATGTACCTCAATTGGACGCCAAATATATGAGTGCTCGCCTATTTTTGTCGTATACTGTTCCCAGTAAAAGCCCGCCCCGGACTAGCTGGAGCCAGCTAAGCTAATTTCTTGGGGTCCACCAACTAACTTAGTGGCCACCTATATCTAGGGCCTTCACTCCACTAAGGCTGGGCCCCTTGGTGATACGCTCCTGGTGCAAACAACACCCCTTTTCCATGCTTTCCCGGGACTTTACTGCACCCATCACTATTCCCATTGCCACAACAGGCATAAGATTAAGGACTGCATAATAAGTGTAAGGATCAGCAACAAAGAACCACGGAGAGCATTATAATCTGTAACTGCGCACCTTCCTGGAAGCTGTTTCACCTTGGTTGATTGTAGCCCATTCATTACCTGTATACTATGTAGGAGGGCCAAAAGAGGGTGGTCAAGTGGGGTGTTCCCCTTTATAGAAATGATCACAGACCAAGGCCTCTTTCACGCGGCCGTAGTTGTCCTGTGCCCGTGCTGCGAGCCGCAAATTGCAAACAGGAATGTACAGGCGCTGATCTTGGGGCAGCCGCAGCAGATCGTGGACCCATTCACTTCCCGGTTCCGCAAAAAGATAGGACATGTTCTATCTTTTTGCGGGATGGAAGTACGGAACGGAACACCACGGAAGCACTCCGTAGTGCTTCCGTAGTGTTCCGTTCCGTCATTCCGTTCCGCATCTCCGGATTTGCGGACCCATTGAAATGAATGGGTCCGCATCAGTGATGCGGAATGGCCATGGAACGGTGCCCGTGTATTGCGGATCCGCAAATCCGGTCCACAATAAGGGCACGTGACACCTATGGCCGTGTGAAAGAGGCCCAAGAGTCTGATAGAGGATTTTACTTTTCTTTTTCGGTGAACCATGATTGTTGCACAGTGTGCGTAGAAGATGCGGTCGACTCTAAGTGGCGCAATGTACTTGAATGTCACAGAACACAACCATTGTCTAACACATACACAATACTATCTATAGTAAGACAGTATACACATACACTGCACCAGATTTACCACAGAGGCTGATGCTGGGTGATAAATCTGGTGCACCTATAGACCATCTACTCTAACTTTACACCACGTATATGTTGACTTTGTTTACAAAAATTTGGCACATGATTTGGTGCACAGGTCAAATTTAAGCTACATCCCTTGTAATAAGGCATACCCCCTTGTTGTCCGAGACACAAAAGTGTCTTAAAGTGTCTAAGACCCTTCATAAATGCAGTATAAGGCATGTACTACACTTTTTTTTTTAAGGGTGGGGTGGGGGACTGGATCATTAACAGTAGCAAATCTTCCCCAATGATGATACTGACAGGTCACTATCAGCTTCGTTGGAGCCTCATATCTTCACACAGACCTCCAGAGCACTGTTTACTCCACACAGCTGCACCAAAGCAATATAGCCATACCACAGGCAGTAAGGTCTTTTGCCATAGATGAGTGTTACCTTGCTAACAGTCCCATCACTCTTCTTACGGTCCTGAACATTCTATATAATGCTGTACTTCATTCTTTCTCTGAGGATGGTAACTGGTTGGGGGTTTAGTAACTGTTGAACACCAAATATTAGGAGATGGCAAAGAGAAGGCACAAAGTGCACTGGAGTATAACAATGGCTGGAAGCATCCGGTATACTTCTCTACTCTGGCAATATAAGACATAATAATCTTGAGCCTGGAGGCTGAGGTCCCAGTGGAGGAGTAGGCGGATGTGGCAGTGCAGACGGAGGAGGTGGACCTGGCAGTAAAGGCAGACGAGGCATTGCAGGTGGAAAGAGGCGGATGAGGTCACCACTTTAAGTTTTCTTATTTAATTTTTTTGTTTTGTTTTTAGGTTTGTAGAGGCCCCAAAACATATAGCAATTGCTGAGTGCGGACAGTATACCTCTCTACTCTGGTGAAGGTACAGACAAGTCCTGTGGGATCCACCAGGTTCATTTTAATGAACGTGCGCTTATCCACGTTGGCTGTGGACAGGCGGATGCGCCTATCTGTGATCACCCCCTGCCGTGCTAAACATACGTTTGGACAATACACTTGCCACAGGGGAGGCCAGCACCTCCAAGGTGTAAAGGGCAAGCCCAGGCCATGTGCCCAATTTGGAGACCCAGAAGATAAATGGGGCAGACCCATCAGTCAGTACACGCAGACGTGTGGACACGTACTGTTCCACCATGCTGCTGAAACGCTAGATGGTGGTGCTGTATATTGTGGCGTGCATACATAGCTTTTCCACATTTTGGCCATGCTAACCCTCCCTTCTGAGGTGCAGATGGTGCTCTTGCAGCATTGGCGACTTCCTCCTCCTCATCCATCTCCGCCTCGTGCTTCCACTGAGCCACCGCTGTTAGGTGGGAATGCCGTCAGTAGTGCCTCTACCAGCATACGCTTGTACACACGCATCTTCCGTTCACGCTCCAGTGACAGAAGTAAGGATGGCACGTTGTCCTTATAATGGGGATCCAGCAGGGTGGCCACCCAGTAATCAGAAACGGTTAGAACGGTGTGTGCCAGGCTGCCCAGAGGCAATGACAAGCTGTCCTCGGTGGGAGGTGTATAGTCTGTATCCTCTATATCCCCCGAGCCATGCTCCAGTGATGCTCGTGAGCTGATTTGGGTGCCAACCTGCTGTGAACGGGGATCCTCCTCCTCCTCCTCCTCATCTTCCAAAATTGTGCCCTGGCTGGACAGTTGGGTTCCTTGCCGCTGTTGGTGTAGGAACCCACCCTCTGAGCCACCTGTGGACCACTGGCCTGATAACCATTGAAATGATCCTTATTCCTCCTCCTCTTCTTCCTATGCCACATCCTCATCCATCAGTGCCTGAAGCTTTTTTTCAAGGAGACATAGAAGTGGGATAGTAAGGCTGATGACGGCGTCATCACCGCTGGCTATGTTGGTGGAGTACTTGATGCTGCGCAACACGGCTTACACGTCCCTTATAGAGGCCCACTCGTTGGTTGTGAAATTGTACTGTTCCACAGAGAGACTCAACCATGCATGCTGCAGCTGAAACTCCACTATCGCCTGCAGCTGCTTACACTGTCTCTCCAGCTGCTAGGGCTGGGAACCACGTACAGTGGGACAGCTGCCATCATGACATTTTAAAACTCTCTGTCTCCAACTGACAGAATGGCAGGATTTCAAAGACTAGCAAATTTGAAATGCTGGCATTCAGGGCCGGGGCTCGTGGGTTGGTATGGGTGTACTTCCTCTTTCTCTCCAGTGTTTGGGGGATGGACAGCTGAACGCTACCATGGAACAGTGTGGAGATGCTCGTTGGTGGTGTTGTTGCTGCCACATCCTCTGTTTGCGCGGTGGCAGGTGCTACTGTCGTTCCGGAGGGGGAGGAAGAGGCCAAGACAGCAGCAGAAGAGGGAGCAGGAGGAGCCTCTGATCTTTAGTGGTTCTTGAGGTGTCTACTACACTGCAGCTCATGCTTTGCGGTTAGATGCCGGATCATGCAGGTGGTGCTCAGGTTTACAACATTTATGCCTCGCTTCAGGGTCTGACTGCACAGCGTGCAAACCACCCATGTCCTGTCATCAGCACACTACCTGAAAAACTGCCACACCAGGGAACTCCTATTCGCTGGCTTTGCAGTGCTATGTCTCTTGGCGCGTTAGACAATAGCAGGTGTATTGGCTGGGGGACGACCGCTCTGCTTTTGCACCCTGCTCCCTCTTTATCGGTGCGGCTGGCGCTGCATGACCCTCACCTCTTCCTCCGAACTGTATATGTCACTGGCATGACCTGGATGCCATGTGAGGTCTAGCACATCATCATCCTCCACAATATCTTCCATGCACTCCTCACCCCTTCCCTCCTGGCTGGTTTGCATACTGCAGAAAGCCCCAGCAGTTGACACCTGTGTTTCATCATTGTCATCAGATACGTGCTGCTGGTTGGGCGTCGGTACACTCAATCTTACTTCTGTGGCAGGGCTAGGTGGGTGACCCACGAAAAACCCGCCAGAAGAGTCATAAAAAAAGCATAAGTGACTGCCGCATGACTTGTGGCTCAGACTGCTTGGCTGATGTGCAAGGGGTTGAGGTGGAAGACGGATGCCTGTGGGCCGCCGGTGTCAACTCTGTGCTTTCAGCAGATAATGTGAAGGAACTGGAGGCACTCTCAGCCATCCAATCTACTACCTCCTCTACTTGCTCTGGCCTTACCATTCTTGGTGCAGTATTCGGGCCTACAAAATGATGCAGAATGTCCTGTCGCCTGCGTGCACCAGAGGAAGGCATTTCATTTGGACGCGTAGCTGGCACAGATCGACAATGTCCTCTCCCTGCAACAGGAGCTCCACCACCACCACCAGCAGCACCATTACCATAGCCCCTAGTTTATGCTCTCCTCATTTTGTTACGGTTACCCACTAAATTGGCTGACAGACGAACAATTGTATATCCGTGTCAAAGATGCAAAAGAGGTGTTTAGCACAAAAAAAAATTGGTATGTCTCGCCTCCCCAATTAACAGGCTGATTAACTATTACATTTTGCTGTGACAGTGGCAAGTAAAGTTTTTTTCTAAAATATTATAAGGAGATGATGTCAAAGACATATTCCCTTACGTCCTACCAGCAGCACAGATGGGGTTAACCACCCCCCGTGGACTGGCAGGACCGGCGTAATGTTTAATGAGCCCAAGACTAATAACTCAATTTAACAATTAAGTATCTCCTTAAAAGGAGGAAGTCAACCCCCAGCCCACTGAGTTTTTTTCTGTCCTCTTGGACTGGTGGACTAAGCGGTTTGTTCCCCCCTTTCTTATGGAAAGTGCGGGGAGCCTTCTTTTCGTTTGGGTAACGGCGTTGCCCTTTTTCCTAGGTACCTTGTCAGTTTGGCCGGCAGCTTATTTGCTGCCGGCCCCGCGCAGTTGCGCCTGGCTGGGGTATTTTGGCGGCGTCCTTGGTCCAGGATTCCCGATCCCTGTGCGCCGCCATCTTCCAGAGGTGACGCGGGGACTCTCCTTTTGCATCACCTCCGGGTAATCCGGCCGTGATTTTTTCACGGGCACGATTTTTTTCATAGATGCGATTTTTTTATGCATCTTCCTGTGGAGGATTTACTGGGGGAAGGGTGGATTGGCTATCCCTCCCCTTCCCCTATTTTGGGAGGCTGTGTGCTCCAGTTCTGTCTCTGGCTACATATGCTTTTTCAGCTAGCTCCCAGAGTCCTAAAATTGGTGTTGTTCCACTTGTGGTGTTTTTTTTTTCCTCAGCTGCCTCTCCGGTCTATTTTTCTACCTTTCCTGCGTAGATAGGTGGTTTACAAATGTTTTATTTGTCCCTTTTTTTCCCGCAGTGATGTCTTCTCCGCGGGATTCGGAAGGCAGGAAAGTGGATTCCAAGACGAAGCATCTATCCTGCTACCATTGCAGCAGTCAATGGTTATTGTACGCTGATCATACCTGCACTCGTGAGATCGCAGAAACTAAACAGCTTAAGGCTGGGCTAAGACCAGCTTGGGAGACCGGTTGGGAATCCCTGGGTCTGTTGACTTAACCTACACCAGGTGTTACAGCTGCCATTAGAGGTTTCTGACCTCTAGTGAACCTACGTTGCAGGATATGTAGCAATGGCTCTGTTAAAGGAGTCACAGGCCTGCTGGATGGAAAGGCTTCCTATTCGTGCCCAGGCCCCTATGGAGACATCTGTCCTGGTAGAGAGACCTTCTTAGTCTCCTTAGTTTCTTCCTCCTCGGATAAGGAGGAGCTGACGTTGTGTTTTCTCCCCTGGAAAGACACAGAAGTTGCTCAAGTCCATCAGGTCGGGGGACCATTATGTTGACTGTGGGGAGCCTCCTGTTCCCGCTACTCGGGCACCTCGTGTCTTCAAAGCGGAGTGGAAAAAACCTGGAAAAGGTCCGGTTTTAACAAAGAAGTTTAAATCCACTTTCCCAATGGCTTAACCCTTGGTGGATTCGTGGGGATCCATTCCCAAGGTGGACATGGCTATTGCCAAGTTGTCCAAGCGCACTCTGGTTCCTGCAGACGATGGGTCTAGCTGCAGGACACCCTTGCAGAGTGCACACTAAGACGGGGTGTTACGGCAGCTGCGGCTTCCGCTTCCACAGCAATAGCGGCTTTTGAAGTCTCTACGTTCCTCCGATCTCACCTGGATCAAATTCAAGTTGATGTGAAGCAAGTCCTGGGAACGAGGCCAAACACAGATCCTTGCTCTTGAAGCTAAGCAGCAGGTCTGTGGCTCATGGGAGACCAAGTGCGCCTTTGGCACCCTGTAACAATACTATCAAATAACGTCAGGGGCCTATATATAGCATTGCCCTGGGATCGGCGGCCCATATTCCATTTTGGCTTAAGCCTTGGGTTGCTGACAATTCCTCAAAATACAGCTTATATGGCCTTCCATTCGAGCCCAACCGTTTGTTCGGTTCGGAGCTAGATAAGATCATGGAGGGCCTTTCAGACTAGAAGGTGAAGAGCCTTCCCCAGCAGTCCTTTCGAGGGCAGGGCAGACAAGACCGCGGTGGCAGGTCTGGCCAGCAAACAAGCTCTTGTAGTGACTCGAGAGCACAGCGAAAGGGTTTGAGGTGCTCTCGTGGAGGAGCCAAAGATGGAAAATCCACCTCCTGACTACGGGCCTCTTCGAGGCTCTTGGTTAATTCCCGTTACTCCTGCCGTCCTGCCAATAAGCTTCCCCATTCCTAAGCTTCATGTACCCGTCGGGAGTCGTCTCTCCCACTTCTGAGAAGAATGGATCCAAGAGATCTCGGATCCCTGGGTCCTGAATATCATTTCCAACGGTTATTTAGTCAACCTCACCTCTATTCCTCTGGACAGGTTTGTCAAGATCAACCTTCTACAAGCTGCCAAGGAGGCGATCCTAGAGGCCTACATTCAGGACTACATTTGCAAAGGGGCTCTGGAGGAGGTTCCGGCAGGAGAACGGGGCCTAGGGATCTATTCACCAGTTTTCTGGTTCCCAAGGCTTCAGGAGATCTCCGGATGATTATCGATCTGAGATATTTCAATCGATTTATAAGGAAGGTGAAGTTTCGTGTAGAAACCATCAGGTCAGTAGTTCACGTCGTCAATCCTGGAGACGTGATGGCAACCCTGGACCTCAAGAATGCATATCTGCACATCCCGATCCATCCTGGTTCCAGGAAGTATATCAGGATCACGGTCCAGGTGTCCGGTGTCGTCAGGCATCTTCTGTTTGTTGCCCTTCCCTTTGGCATTTCTTCTGCCCCTCACACTTTTACCAAGGTGGTGGTTCTGTGGTGGCGGCTTTGAGGCTTCAAGGACTGACCATCATTCCTTATCTGGACGACTGGCTTTGAAAGCCTCTGCTCTAGCGGTCCTAACCCAACTTCTTCAGGTAACAATCTCCTTTCTGTTCCACCTAGGTTGGATCATCAGCTGGTAGAAGTCGAACGTGAGCCCGTCGACTTCAGTAAGATATCTAGGCTTCATAATCGACTCCACTGGGATGTCGCTCCAGTTGACTCCAGAAAGAAGATTCCGGGTTCAGAACACGGCAAGTTCCTTTCCCGGCGAGTTCCAATCCGGACTCTCATGAAGATGTTGGGGCTCATGTCAGCGTCTGCGGAAGCAGTCCCTTGGGCTCTATGGCACCTCCGCCCTCTACAGTCGGAGGTCCTCTCCTAATGGAATGGCAGCCCTGCTGGGCTAAACTCCCTGTGCTCCCTGACTTGGCAAACTCGGTATTCCCTCAGATGGTGGTGCCATCTTTTAGACAGGAAGTCTATGACCCAGCCAATCTGGGTCATATTGACTACGGATGCGTCCTAAGTAGGCTGGGACGCTCACCTAGACGACTCTCCAGTTCACGGGACCTGGTTTCCTCAGGAGTGGCTTCTTTCATCCAATCTCTGCGAGATTCAAGCTATCCGGCTAGCCCTCCTTCACTTAGCCCCTCAGATCCGGGGCAAAGCGGTGAAAGTCCAGTCAGACAATGTGACTGCGGTACTTTACATCAACCAGCAGGGAGGCACGAGATCACTTCCCCTCCTGTCAGAGATCGGGGTGATTCTGGATTAGGCAGAGTTGTACCTTCCCACTTATCTGCGATCCACATCCAAGGCTCCCTCAATATGATAGCGGCTGAGCCGCGGTCTTCCGTCGGTGGAGTGGTCTTTACATCCGGAGAATCAAGCAGATAGTCCTCAAGTGGGTATGCCAGAGGTGGATCTCATGGCAACAAGGTTCAATGCCAAGGTGGAGAGGTTCTGCTCCCTTTACAGGGAGGACAACCCCTGGCGTTAGACGCTCTGTCAATATCCTGGAGGTTCAGGCTGGCTTACATCTTCCCTCCCTTTTCCATGATACCGAGGGTATTGATGAAAATCCGTCAGGATCAGGCCTCGGTGATAGCCATCATACTGTTTTGGCCGAAGAGATCCTGGTTTACCTAGCTCACCCAGTTGAGTCGAGGACAATATTGGAGGCTCCCCACAGCAGACCCTGGTGTCGTGGGACACTCACCTCTGCTCAGATCTGCACAGATTCAACCTGACAGCCTGGAGGTTGATCAGTCCCTTCCCAGAATAGAAGGGCTTTCAGAGTCGGTCCTGAGAACGCTGTCTCATTCTAGAGCGGACTCTACCAAGAGAGCCTACTCTTGTATTATGAGGATATTCTCATCCTGTTGTACCTCAACTGAGGTGGCGTCTGCAGATCCGCCCCTCTCCGCTATCCTTCAGTTCCTGCAAGACGGCCTTGATAGAGGCCTTGCCCTTCTACTCTGAAGGTTCAAGTTTCAGCCATCTCAGCTTGCCTTAACAGGCTTTTTCTCAGGACCCGCTGATCAAACGGTTCCTTAAAGGAGCTGAAAGATTAAAGCCTACAGTACTGAGACCCCTTTTTTCAATGGGTTTTTCAGTAGTTCTCAGGGGTTAGCATCTCCCCCTTTGAACCGTTAGAGGAGGTGGACATCAAGTTCGTCACTTGGAAGTTTGTGTTTCTCCTTGCAGTGACTTTGGCCAAGAGGGTCTCTGAGCTTCAAGCTCTCTCAGCACATGAGCCCTATACCATTTTCTTACATGACCGGGACCTTCTTAGATTCCTCCCGTATTGTAGGCCTAAAGTTCCTTCCTTCCAGAACATCAACCAGGTGATATTCCTCCCGGTTCTGTCGACATCTACCACCTCCTCCTAGGAACCTGCTAGACATCCTCTGGACGTCTCGAGATGTCTCCGGATCTATGTGGATAGATCAAGGAGTTCAGGAAAGATGAGAATCTGCTAATCCTGTTGCCGGTAAGTTTAAAGGCTATAAGGCATCCAAACCTTCCATCAGTCGGTGGATTGAGAAGGCTATTAAGGAATCCTTTGTTTCCACAATCTCTGGACCCTCCGGGATTCGTGAAGGCCCACTCTACTAGAGTTGTGGCTACTTCTTTTGCCGGGAGGAGTCTTCTGCCTCTCAACATGATTTGCAAAGCTGCCTCCTGGAGCTCTGAATCGACATTCATCTCCCATTATAGACTAGATGCCAGTCTAGCTGAGTTTTTGGCCTTTGGGCAGACTTTTCTTAGTTCTGCCAGGCAGGAAGGCCCTCCCTAGGGGTTTCTTCTTGCTATCTCCCCATCTGTGCTGCTGGTAGGACGTAAGGGAATCGTTAATTTCTAACGATAATTTGTTTTCCCTTAGTCCTAACAGCAGCACACAAATTTCCCACCCTAGTAGGTCTAGTTTTTTTTTTCTTACTATAAACACAGTGGGCTGGGGGTTGACTTCCTCCTTTTAAGGAGATACTTAATTGTTAAATTGAGTTATTAGTCTTGGGCTCATTAAACATTCCGCCGGTCCTGCCAGTCCACGGGGGGTGGTTAACCCCATCTGTGCTGCTGTTAGGACTAAGGGAAAACAAATTATCGTTAGAAATTAACGATTATAAAGAGGTGATGTCACAAGCAACTAGCATGTAGGTGTTGGTGCACCATAATCTCCTCAGTTGTTTGCTGCCTCTTCTAGAGTTCCAGTGTTCAGCATCTCGCTTGCCTTCACGAAAACTCTCCGGAGTGCACAGCAGTTCCTGCCTAGAGCGGAGTACAGAAAATATGTACACTGCCTGCTTTCTGCTCGTTCTCTGCCTCCTCCTCGGAGGTCACTTAGAGGCCAGGCTGCTTCCAAATAAGCAGGAGAATGAAGAGCCACAGGAACAGCTCAGCTCTGGATATGAGGAGGAAAATATGGACGGCCCCATAGTTCCACTGTCACCAAGGTTCGAAGTCATCACGAAGTCATCATGATCTTTAGTGGTTCTTGAGGTGTCTACTACACTGCAGCTCGTGCTTTGCGGTTAGATGCCGGATCATGCAGGTGGTGCTCAGGTTTACAACATTTATGCCTCGCTTCAGGGTCTGACTGCACAGCGTGCAAACCACCCATGTCCTGTCATCAGCTCACTACCTGAAAAACTGCCACGCCAGGGAACTCCTATTCTCAGGCTTTGCAGTGCTATGTCTCTTGGCGCGTTGGGCAAAAGCAGGTGTATTGGCTGGGGGACGACCGCTCTGCTTTTGCACCCTGCTCCCTCTTTTGCGGTGCGGCTGGCGCTGCGTGACCCTCACCTTTTCCTTCGAACTGCATATGTCACTGGCATGACCTGGATGCCATGTGAGGTCTAGCACATCATCATCCTCCACATTATCTTCCATGCACTCCTCACCCCTTCCCTCCTGGCTGGTTTGCATACTGCAGAAAGCCCCAGCAGTTGACACCTGTGTTTCATCATTGTCATCAGAGACGTGCTGCTGGTTGGGCGTCGGTACACTCAATCTCACTTCTGTGGCAGGGCTAGGTGGGTGACCCACGAAAAACCCGCCAGAAGAGTCATAAAAAAAGCATAAATGACTGCCGCATGACTTGTGGCTCAGACTGCTTGGCTGATGTGCAAGTGATTGAGGTGGAAGACGGATGCCTGTGGGCCGCCGGTGTCAACTCTGTGCTTTCAGCAGTGGACCGGGAGGAAGATAATGTGAAGGAACTGGAGGCACTCTCAGCCATCCAATCTACTACCTCCTCTACTTGCTCTGGCCTTACCATTCTTGGTGCAGTATTCGGGCCTACAAAATGATGCAGAATGTCCTGTCGCCTGCGTGCACCAGAGGAAGGCATTTCATTTGGACACGTAGCTGGCACAGATCGACAATGTCCTCTCCCTGCAGCAGGAGATCCACCACCACCAGCACCATGACCACAGCCCCTAGTTGATGCTCTCCTCATTTTGTTACGGTTACCCACTAAATTGGCTGACAGACGAACAATTGTATATCCGTGTCACAGATGCAAAAGAGGTGTTTAGCACAAAAAAAATAGGTATGTCTCGCCGCCCCAATTAACAGGCTGATTAACTATTACATTTCGCTGTGACAGTGGCAAGTAAAGGTTTTTTCAAAAATATTATAATGAGATGATGTCAAAGACATATTATAAAGAGGTGATGTCACAAGCAACTAGCACGTAGGTGTTGGCGCACCATAATCTCCCCAGTTGTTTGCTGCCTCTTCTAGAGTTCCAGTGTCCAGCATCTCACTTGCCTTCACGAAAACTCTCCGGAGTGCACAGCAGTTCCTGCCTAGAGCGGAGTACAGAAAATATGTATACTGCCTGCTTTCTGCTCGTTCTCTGCCTCCTCCTCGGAGGTCACCTAGAGGCCAGGCTGCTTCCAAATAAGCAGGAGAACGAAGAGCCACAGGAACAGCTCAGCTCTGGATATGAGGAGGAAAATATGGACGGCCCCATAGTTCCACTGTCACCAAGGTTCGAAGTCATCATGAAAAGGGGGGCAGACAAACAACATCCACAATTGTCAGCTGTTTCTGCCAGCCATGCGAGAATCTATACAATGGACGGAAGGCAGTACCCTGTGGGTAGAGGACAACTTGTAATGAACCGGACTAACCCTTTAAGCCCCATAGCAGTGGCATGCTGTGGGGCATCTGACACCAGCGGGGGATAGATTAAGAGAATTGTGTAAAACACCATCCGAGTATAACTAGAGATGAGCGAATTAAACCCAACTAAGTGGAATTTGATGGTATAAATTGTATTTGCTGTGAAGCCGAAATTTTCTTAGGGTGAAGGCACTGTAAGGGTATGTTCAGACTGTGATCTTTCTATGTAGATTTTTTGGCAAACTCATAAAATCTGCACAGAAAGCGTATGCAATCCACCTCCTATTGATTTCTGTGGGAAAAACCGTCTGGTAATTTACACGGTATGTTTTCTTCTCCGCAAGCAGTTTGATAAAAATAGTGGCGTGGAAGAAAGAAGTGACTTTCATTCTTGGTGCGGATTCTGCATCAATTCTACATCTCAACTTTCCATCGAAATAGGACAGGTCTGTGTGAATGTATCTTGAGCAAGGCCGGCGTTAGAAGGGGGGGGGGGGGATACTGGGCAATTACCCAGGGCCCCTATCGCCTAAGGGGCCCCCTGCTTTACTGCTGCTGTTCAGCTGAACATCCGTGGAAGCGAGCGGGCAGACAGCTGAAAAGTTGCACTTTACAATGCAGTGTAAGGTCCCCTCCCTGTACATATATAACATATATAACTGCTCCCGGCACCAGCAGCACTCTTCTACTGGAGCTGTAGGACCTGCGATGACGTCAGGTGCAGGAGGCGGAGCTCAGCAGAGAAGAGGTGATGAAGGACCTGCGATGACATCACCATCATGTGACCAGGACAGGAGGCGGAGCTCAGCAGTGCAGTAAAGTAATGAAGAACACCAGTGATGACAGCATGTGAAGAAGAATGGATTCAATGTAAGAGCCAGGAAAATGCTGGGGGGACTACAACTCCCAGCATATCCAAGCAGTTATCATGTAATATCAGAGTACAATTACAAGAGGATGTATGAGGACAGGACTACAACTCCCAGCAAGTCCAGGCTCTTATTATGTAATATCAGGTTACATTACAACACTCCAAAAAGTGACACCATTTTGGAAATTATAGGGTAAGGTGACACTTTTATTGGTTCTATTTTGTGGTATATATGACTTTTGATTGCTCTATATTACACTTTTCGTGAGGCAAGGTAACCAAAAGATGGATGTTCTGGCACAGTTTTCATTTTTTGTTTTTACGGTGTTCACCTGGTTATTAGAGCATGTGCTTTTTTTATAGAGCATGTTGTTATGGAGGTGACAATATCAAATATGTCTACTTTTTATTCATAGCTTGGGGCCGCCATGGCAACCATCGGGTTCCCACAACGCGGGTACTAGGGTGGCCACTGGCTTTACCCCAGAGAGCCGGACTTCACCGGCCATGTCCCGAAATGGATAAACCACGCCCTAAGCTCCATGAAGCCACGCCCCCACCACTGGCCAGAAAAAACGGCATGAGGAGGGGGAAGAACTTTCTGACGGGAAGGTGAGCTGGGGAAGCACGGGGTGCTTCTCTCCCCCTCAGTCAGCCACAGGGAACCATGTCCGTGGGCTCTAGTGATTGACTGGGGGTGAGAGAAGCCTCAGTCAGTTGCCGCAGCTCACGCTCAGACAGCACAATGCTGTGTCCGTCCAGGACCTGCGCCGGACGAAGGACAGAGCGTCTGAAAGCTGGACTGTCCGGCCTAAAACCGGACGCCTGGCCACCCTAGCGGGGTTCAGATGGCTCAGAAGAGTGAGTGCACGCCTCCCATATGTCGCGGTCAGCGCTGACCCGGCATATGAGGGGTTAATCCACCGGCATTGGCGTTATCACCCATGCTGGTGGATGCAGCAGGGGTCTGGCTGTTAGTAACAGCCGGGCCCCTGCCGCTGATCCCGGCACCGCACATGGGAGGAGGAAGGACCGCAGGATGAGAATGCTCATCTTGGGGCACAAAGTACTGGCCATTTAGGATGAGCGTTCTCGTCCTGGGTCCTTAAGGGGTTAATGTTGTAGTTATGTATTTCAAGTCAATTTGGTGAGTTTAATATAGTTAAATAAACACATGTTCACATATGTGTTTTCATTTACAAAATCAATGGAATGTGACTGTGTTGTTAGTACATTATTACAAGATTTGGAGCCCCTCTTTTGATTTTGCCCAGGGCTACATTTTGTCTAAAACTGGCCCTGATCCTGTAAACAATGCGGTTTTGTCGCAGTTGGTACGCTGCTGTCGCATACCATGTGGCCGTACAGGCCACAGTAAGCGCCTGTTAACCCGTAGGATACCAGCGCAAGCGCTGGGAACTATGTCTTAAATCCCAGCGCCGTACAGCTATGGCGAGCTGTTCAGTGACAGGGTCAGGCAGTCACCGATAGCCGGACCCCTGCTATATGCGCCGGCATCGGTGAAAACACTGATGGTGGCGCATTAACCCTCGCAATGCCGCGGTCAGCAGCAATATTTTTTTTTTTTTATAAATAAAGGTGAAATATATCAACTCAAATTTTCCACTGTCCTGAAGTACAATGTGTCACAAGAAAACAGTCTCAGAATGGCTTGGATAAGTAAAAGCGTTCCATAGTTATTAGCGCATGTCACATTTGAAGAAATCTGCTTGGGATTGAAGGTGAAAAGTGGCTCAGTACTAAAAGGGTTAAACTAATAAGGAACGCGCTGTGTAGCAGGTCTGAACTGGTAATAGCCAAGTGTCACCTACAATACCAAATGCAGAATGACTAAACAGTGCTGAATAATTTAACAGAATCGAGCTGCGCCCTGTACTGCCACGAAGTGTGAGACCACGGCATGACCATGTCGCAATCAGGACACGACCACGACATCTGGTCATATCCTTTCACAGAAAATGACGCCAGCAGCATGTTATACATAGCAGAAGCTATTACATCACAATAGGAACATTTACTAATGTCGGTGCACCTAGACCCTGCCATAAACTGTACCGTAATCTGGTGCAAATTGATGCAATCTGGCGCCTCTAGTTCTTCTAGCTGTACAACCAACAATGAGGACAATGAGTGATAGTCAGATAGAGAATAGACTTCATAACCCTTCATAATCATAATCTTCTTCTTTGTAATGGGCCACATTCAGTCTCAGATTGGCCCACAGGGGAACAGGTCAATCCCCTCCTGGGACCCTAAGCAAGGTGGACCCCTAGTTTCCCACCCTCTACACAAGTGGCACAAGTGACAGTAGAAGTAGTAGTAGGCAGCATCCCAACCAGCTTATGCGTCCATGAAAAACTGGGTAGATGTATTTGACAAACTTCCAAGTTTATTATTCTAGATACATCAGATGGCTGAGATGATTTGTAGGTACAGAGGCAGACCAGCCAGCGTGCTCTTTCCTCAGGGATCCATCTTCTCAAAGTCGCTACAGGGACCCCCAACAATCAATCATCATGAAGCGTCTTGCTGCTGCCTGCCGCTGTGTTAGCAGGTTATATTTACATGTAGCTGTACAGTGGGCCCCCAGAACAACTTTTACAGGTGGGCCCAAGGCACCCAATCTGACATTGACCTAACCTCTTCCAGTCAAAGGTGTGACTTGACAACATGTACTTTCTATAATACCGGTGTCTTCCTATGCAGCACAAGCGTCTTTGGGCCCAATCAGCCTCCTGAGCCCATTAGTGACTGCTACCTCTGCACCCTCTATAGCTACGCCCCTGATATCAGCCATAAACAGTGAATACCTTGCTAACTCAAATGGCCTTGTGATCCTGGACAGTCAATGAATGTCTTCTCCAGCTTTTTCTCAGGGATTAATCTCTCAACTGGAATGGTGTTTCTCCTAGAGCTAAACTGAATTGGCATGCTAAAACTCTGAAGTGGCTGATGCACTATTCATGAAAAAACACCTCCCTCAGAGGAGAAAGCTAATTCCCCCTGCTGAGTTAGGGCATAATTAACTAAACAGTGCCACCAACAGACAGTTTTGGGGAATGCATACAAAGCATAATACAAAGCATGTACTGCATGTGTTGTAGTGCAGCCTTTGAACTTGAATGGAATGGCAGCACGATTCATAAGTTGCCACGACAACCCCATAATCACAAAAAATCCTGAATTGTTCGGTACCACAGCCAAGATCGCTGGTAGCTCCAGTTTTATTATTAACCCCTTCTACCCTGGTCGAGTTTTCACCTTTCTGCCCAGGCCATTTTTTGCAAATCTGACATATGTCACTTTATGTGGTAATAACTTTAACCCCCTTAAAGGGACTCGGCCCTATTTCACCTTAAGGACTCGGCCATTTTTTGCAAATCTGACCAGTGTCACTTTATGTGGTGGTAACTTTAAAACGCTTTTTGTTATTCAGGCCATTCTAAGATTGTTTTTTCGTCACATATTGTACTTCATGACAATTTGGGAATGCCATTTTATTTTTTGGGGACGTTACAAGGCTTAGAAGTTAAGAAGCAAATCTTGAAATTTTTCAGAAATTTTCAAAAACCCACTTTTTAGGGACCAGTTGAGGTCTGAAGTCACTTTGTGAGGCTTACATAATAGAAACCACCCAAAAATGACTCCATTCTAGAAACTACACCGCTCAAGGTATTCAAAACTGATTTTACAAACGTCATTAAGCCGTTAAAGTAACAAAGCAAGGGTTAACAGCCAAACAAAACGCAATATTTATTGCCCCAATTCTGTAGTTTGCAGAAACACCCCATATGTGGTCGTAAACTGCTGTATGGCGAAACGGCAGGGCGTAGAAGGAAAGGAACGCCATATGGTTTTTGGAAGGTGGATTTTGCTGGACTGGATTTTTGACACCATGTCCCATTTGAAGCCCCCCGATGCACCCCTAGAGTAGAAACTCCAAAAAAGTGACTCCATCTAAGAAACTACACCCCTGAATGCATTCAAAACCGATTTTACAAACTTTGTTAACCCTTTAGGGTTAACAAAAGTGTAATATAGAGCAACCAAAAATCATATTTACACTAAAATAATACATACAAAACTGCCACCTTATCCTGTACTTTCCAAAATAGGGTAAATTTTTTGGAGTTTCTACTGTAGGGGTGCATCAGGGGGGCTTCAAATGGGACATGGTGTCAAAAAACCAGTCCAGCAAAATCTGCCTTCCAAAAACCGTATGGCGTTCCCTTCCTTATACGCCCTGCCGTTTGGCCATACAGCAGTTTACAAACACATATGGGGTGTTTCTGAAAACTAGAGAATCGGGGCAATATATATTGAGTTTTGTTTGGCTGTTAACCCTTGCTTTGTTACTGGAAAAATGGATTAAAATGGAAAGTTGGAAAAAAATAGCCATTTTCGGACCATTTTTATTTTTTGTTATTTACATCGTTGAACTGACAGGTTAGATTGTGTGCTATTTCTATAGAGCAGGTTGCTACTGACGCGGCAATACCAAATATGGCTACTTTTTGGGGGGTTTTGTTTCAGTTTTACATAATAAAGCATTTTTGAAAAAAATGATTTTTTAGTGTCTTCACATTTTGAAAGCCATATATTTTTTTTATTTTTTGGGCGACTGTCTTATGTGGGGCTCATTTTTTGCTGGATGAGATGTCGGTTTGATTGGAACTATCTTGGGGTGCATATGATATTTTGGTCGCTTGCTATTACACTTTTTGTGATGTAAGGTGACAAAAATGTCTTTTGACACCGTATTTATACATATTTTTTTGTTGCGTTCACCTGAGGTCATGTGTTATTTTTATAGAGCAAGTTGCGACGGACGCGCCGATACAAAATATGTATACTCTTTATTAATTTATTTAAGTTTTACACAATATTATCATTTTTTAAAACAAAACAAATCATGTTTTAGTGTCTCCATAGTCTGAGAGCCATATTTTTTTTTTTTGGGGGGTGATTGTCCTATGTGGGGTATAATTTTTTGCGGGATGAGATGACGGTTTGATTGGCACTATTTTTGGGTGCATATAACTTTTTGATCGCTTGCTATTACAGTTTTTGAGATGTGAGGTGACAAAAATTTTTTTTTTTACATTGTTTTTATTTTATTTTTTTAACGGTAGTTACCTGAGGGGTAAGATAATGTGATATTTTTATAGAGCAGGTTTTTACGGACGCGGCGATACATAATATGTATACTTTTTATTTATTTATTTTACTTTAACACAATAATAGCATTTTAGAAAAAAATATTATGTTTTAGTGTCTCCATAGTCTGAGAGCCATATTTTTTTATTTTTTTGGGCGATTGTCCTATGTAAGGACTCATTTTTTGCGGGATAAGATGGCAGTTTTATTGGTACTATGTTGGGAGGCATACACCTTTTTGAACACTTGGTATTACACTTTTTGTGATGCAAGGTGACAAAAAATGGCTTTTTTACACCATTTTTGGGGGGGGGGGTTTACGGTATTTGCGTGAGGGGTTAGGTCATGTGATATTTTTATAGAGGAGATTTTTACGGACGCG